>JAHLJS010000003.1:2967625-3014677 GCA_038502445.1 Eremochloa ophiuroides | reverse complement strand
CATTGAAGAGTTCACTCATGCCTGTCTGCTGTCATTTGCTAAACATCGCGATGGCCACGTGTTCAAGAAGAACCCCTACCCAAGGTGGGTCATGCCTGGCCACACCGACAAGGAGGAGCAAGAGTTCAAAGAGTTCATCCAGAGCGCATCTGGAACGCTTCGCACCAGGCAGTCGGGCATCATCACAACGTTTTCCTGCAAACATTCTACAACATCATGAAAACCGTCATCAAGAAGCAGGACTGGGAATCACTGGACCAACATACTTCAATATTCCCCCAGAAGAGACCAAATCAGATGCAGCGGCCGGGACATCCGATCCTCCGCCGCAACAGCCGAAACCGTCAAAGTCATCTGATCAACATCCCAATATGACGACAGATTTGGCTCCAAAAATAACTCCGCAGCCTAAGCTATACAGAGATTACTCTTCTGAGCAGATTGCCGCTTATATGCGTACAACTGGGAACGCGTCGGCCGGGAACATGCAGACTGGCAACGTGACTTCCGCAACTCCAAACTATCACATTGGGCACACCTATGACGAGCTCACGTCGGCGCCACATCCTGGTTATGCGCAATCGCCTCAGGACGAGTTAATAGACAAGATGAGTGCAATGCTCAGGGACTAATTCGGTTTGCAGCCAAAAGCGAGGGTGTCGGTCAGATACAGGCGCCCCTACCCTGAATAGTTTGATCGTGTGGCATTACCACCAAGGACCGCATGCCAGATTTCGCCAAGTTCAGCGGTCAAGACGACATATCCACCATAGAGCACATCAGCCGCTACCTGACTCAGCTTGGTGAGACGTCTTATGAGGACGCTCACAAGGTCCGTTTCTTCTCATTATCCTTAACAGGGCCGGCTTTCAGTTGGTTCACCACTCTGAGCCCGGGTCAATCCAAATTGGGCAGATCTGAAAAGTAAGTTTCACGGTTATTTCTTTTCTGGCACTGGGGAGAAAACTATTGTTGATTTGACCAGCATGCGCATGAAGAGTAGCGAGACTGGATCGGCTTTCATCAAGTGCTTCAGAGAAATGAAGAACATGTGCTATTCACTGAACCTACTTGACAAGCAGCTCGCTCACTTAGTCATTGGTGGGATGCTTCCACATATTCAGGAAAAGCTGGTGGGCATTGACTTTGATAACATTAGCTAGGTGTTGCAGCGAGTGACGGCCCTAGAGCTCCAAGCTCAGACCTTCCACAAGGAGGGGAGCTACAAGCAGATGGCGTTTGTCAGTAATTCAGACTCGGAGGATGAAGATGAGGATGAAATCGCCGCTATCGAGCTGAGATGGGGCAAAAAGCCCATGGCCGTACCCAAAAATTGGAGCTCAGAAGATCAGTATGACTTCAATACAAACAAGCTGGATAGATTATTTGATCTGCTGGTCAGTGCTGGGCAGATTACCTTCCCTGCCGATTATGTAAGGCCCTCTCCTGAAGACTTGAAAGGGAAGACTTTCTGCCAGTACCACGGCCTCACCTCACACGACACCAACGGATGCCGCGCATTCAAGACTCAGATACAGAGGGCTATCTCCCGCGGCTTGTTGAAGTTTGACAGCCCTGCTACGGGGAAAATGAGGATTGATAAGTTCCCATTCCCCAAGGGCCAGAACATGGTCGAAGTGTCGGCTCCTGTAGAAAAAATGAAAGTTCTGACCTCCAACCAAGCTAGAAGGAATGCGTCAATCGATCCCGATATGCAGATATCGGCTGAGGAGCTGGCGATGATCAGGAGAAGGCGGGAGCAGAGCCAGCGCCGATACGAAAAGGGAGAGTCCAGCGGCACCAAGAAGACCAGGCCTACCTCCCGCGATCTGTTGAACAAATGGCGTCGGGAGAAGGAGAAGACCTACCAGAGGCAGCTCAAGGAAGAAGAGTACCGGAGATGGGCTCGTGATGAAGAAGAGGCCCGCTACCAAGAAGAGATGGCTTGCCGCCGGGAGAAAGAAAAAAGCCACTGGCATTGCCCATTCTTTAGGCATTGCTGGAACGAAGGTCTGAGATTGCCGACTCTCCGCAATTGTCCGAAGTGCAGCGACCAATACCGAGAGTACAGGCACTCTCAGACCAACCACCGATCTATGCATGAGAGGCTTGGACGTCCACATGACATGCAGGATCGGCGCGAAAAAGGAGATCTGCGCGATCGGCTCCACGAAGCAGCAGTTGATCACCAAGAGCCGGTCTGGCAGGAGAATCAATAGTGCCCTGGGAACTTGACCAAGAGTCAGAGGCGCCACGTGCAACGCCTCAGGAACAGGGAGCTCAAAGCAGAAGGCCGCCCGAAGCAAATCTGGCGGGAGAAGCTTCCTCAGGACAAAGGGAAGGCAACAGCCGATGCGCAGATGGTGTTTGTGCTTTCGGCTGAATTCAGGGCGTCTCGGGCCAAGAAGATTGAAGTTCTCTCTGATTCTGATGAGTCGGAGACTGAGCAGGCCACCGCCAAGCTGGTTTTCGCGCAGCAGGCTGTATTTGACAAGACACCCAAGCACCGGCACCTGAAGGCCCTGTATCTCAAAAGATATGTCGATGGGATGCCCATGACCAAGATGCTAGTCGATGGTGGCGCCACTATCAATCTCATGCCCTACACCACATTCCGCAAGCTGGGCATGGGCCCTGATGATTTGATCAAGACCAACATGATGCTCAAAGATTTCGGGGGCAACTCTTTAAATACCCGGGGGCAATCAATGTCGAGCTGACAGTCGGAAAGAAGACGCTGCTCACCACCTTCTTCGTGATTGACAGCAAGGGTTCTTACAGTCTGCTACTTGGGCGTGATTGGATTCATACTAACTGCTGCGTGCCATCAACTATGCACCAATGTGTGATGCAGTGGCATGGTGAAGAAGTTGAGGTGGTCCCAGCCGATGACTCGGTGAGCATAGCCTCAGCAGATGCTGCCTACTGGGAAGCTGGGGATCACGACTGTTTCTCTAGCAAGACTTGGGAAGAAGGCTCCATCAAGGTCAGCGATGAGAGTCAACAGCTGGTCAGGGCAATCGGCTCTGAGTCTTTTTGTTAATGGACAATCCGATCGATGGCACCGAGGACAAGCTTGGATAGGGCTTTACGTCGGCCGATAAACTTGAAGAAGTGGATATTGGATCCGGTGACAGACCAAGGCTGACGTATATTGCCGCCAATCTTGACCCCGAGTTCAGGCGGGAGTTGATTGACTTATTGAAAGAATACAAAGACTGCTTCGCCTGGGAATATTATGAGATGCCTGGCTTGGACAAATCGATTGTCGAGCACAGATTGCCCCTCAAGCCTGGATTTCGGCCGTTCAAGCAGCCGCCACGATGATTCAAATAGAATTCGTTACCTGACATTAAGGCCGAGATTGAGAGGTTGCTGGAAGCCAAGTTCATTCGAGCATGCCGATACGCCGAGTGGGTATCGAATATCGTCCCTGTATACAAGAAAAATGGCAAATTGCGGGTCTGCATCGATTCCAGGGATCTGAACAGAGCTACCCCGATGGACGGCTATCCAATGCCGATAGCCGATATTTTAGTCGATTCGGCTGCGGGGCACCAGGTCAATCAGCTTCATGGATGGTAATGCCGGCTACAATCAAATTTTTATGCCCGATGAAGATATTCCTAAGACTGCTTTCAGATGTCCTGGTGCTATCGGTTTGTTTGAGTGGGTTGTAATGACGTTCGATTTGAAAAATACCGGTGCAACTTATCAAAGGGCTATGAATTATATTTTTCATAAGTTGATCGGTAAGATTGTAGAAATTTACATTGATGATGTAGTTGTGAAGTCCAAAAGCTACAAGGAGCACTTAGCCGATTTGAAGGCTACACTGGAATGTACTTGGAAGCATGGCTTGAAGATGAATCCTAATAAATGTGCTTTCGGGGTGTCAGCAGGCGAGTTTCTGGGTTTCATGGTACATCGCAAGGGAATTGAGGTCGGCAGCAAGGGCAGGAAGGCCATCGATCAGCTTGTGCTGCCGACTAACACGAAAGAGTTGCAGTCCTTACTTGGCAAGATTAATTTCATCAGAAGATTCATTGCCAATCTGTCAGAAAAGGTGCTACCGTTCTCACCACTGTTGAAACTGAAGGACACTCAGGAGTTTAAATGGGGGTGACGTACAGCAAAAGGCTTTCGATGAAATCAAGGAATATATGAAGTCTCCACCTGTTCTGGTACCGCCACAGGCAGGCAAGCCATTCAAGCTGTACGTGATGGCCGAAGACCATACAATTGGATCGGTGTAAGAACCGTATAGGCTAGAGGGGGGATGAATAGCCTATTAAAAATTCTAGCAAAATACTAGACCACACGTTAGTAGATAAGCAAGCGAGACAAAGCGCTAGCTCTAAACTATTCTATGCAAGCCACCTATCACGATATGCTACTCACAAATATAAGCAATCAACACACAAGAAACCAACCCCTCCGAACCTAAGGAGATGGCACCTAAACATGTAGTAAGCGCAAGGAAAAGAGATCGAGAGGATTATACCGATGTGCTTGATTGAAGTGAAGTCCGCACGCCGTGAAGACCAGTCACCGGGAGATATCCAATATGAAAACCAAATGATCAAACCCAATAGAATACAAGAAAGCCAAAAGTCCACTCGATGGTGGAGAAGACAAGGAACACTCGATTTTTTACTGAGGTTCACGTGATCGCCGTCACGCTACTCCTCGTTGTGGCACCGGTCTTTCTTGGTGGATTGCGAGCTAGGCTTTTCACGCCAATCCCTCACCGGGAGCCGCTCACCAACACAAGAGAAGTGGCTATAAACCACGAGCAATCCACTAGAGTTGGTTTTGGCACTCCGCCGAGGATAACCACAAAACCTCTCACAATCAATCACCTCGGTGTGGGCTTGAACAAGCACCAATCAACCTCACACCGAAATCACCTCCAAGCCGCTAGGAACACGGCAATGTCCCAAGAGAATAAGAACTCAGCCTTAGCTTGCTCTCAAGTGCTCTAGAATGCAGATCACTAAGCAATGATGCACTTGACGATCACTCAACTCAAATGGATGAACAAGAGATGATCAAATGAATGAGTGGGAGGCTTAGGATGCTCACAAAGAGTATGCAAATGATTCAAGTGTGCAAGAGTGTCACCAAGTGACCAGGGAAGGAGTATAAATACCTCTAAATGCAATCCTAGCCGTTACCCACTGAAAAACAGCCGTTAACATGCTTTTAATGGCGTCGGACTGGTTCCGTCGGACCAATCCTTCGCGTCCGACGCTCGGATGGCTGCCACGTGTCATTTGGAGTTTAACGTCGATCGTTCGATCTCAACGGTCGACTTCACGCCAGTTTTTACACCGTCGGACTGGGGGCGTCGAACTAAACAGCAGAGCCCTCTCTCAGTTCACTGTGCGCGTACCGTCGGACGATCGCTCGAGCACCGTCGGACTAAAGAAACGCACAGTCTGACACTTCCAGAGAGTTTGAGACCGGGAAAACTGCGTCCGACTCCGTCCGACGCTCGATGTCGGACTAACCTTCAGCGTCCGACGCTCTCAGATTGCGCCACGCGTCACACCTCGCACTGTTATACCGTCGGACAGTTGAGGGCAATGGTCCGACGCTCGTAAAACGAGCGTCTGACGCTCGCCATTGGCCAGAACTAGGTTTAGGCGTCGAACTCTACTCAATGGTCTGGCGCTGCCCCTACATACCGTCCGACGCTTCTTTCTCAGCGTTTTTCAAGTTAATTTTCCACCCGTTGCTTCTATGTGCTAACACTCAAGGTCTCCAACACTTGTGCACAGTGTGTTAGCATTTTGTAAACATTTTCCAAGGGTTTTCAAAGAGGTTCTCTAGGTTGGTTAGATCAATGCACATGAGATGCAACCTAGAGCACTTGAAAGTAAGCCAACACTCGTTCTCCCCTTAATAGTCGGCTATCTATCCTAAATGTGATCACACCCTCTAAGTGTCTTGATCACTTAAAGAAAACCTATTTGAGGTTATACCTTTGCCTTCATGCCTTTGCTTAACACTTGATCACCTCACTTCTCGTTCACTTGATCCATGGTCGAGTCATCTTGATCAATGGTCTCCTAGGCTCCACACTCCATGGTTTGACCAACCTAAACCTTGCCATCAATTAGCAACTTAGGTTAGTCCTTAGGATGTCATTAATTATCAAAACCAAACTAGGGCTTTCAATCTCCCCCTTTTTGGTAATTGATGACATCCCTTACAAAGATAAGAGTTAAGTTTGTTTTTGAACTTGTGAGCTTGTCCGAACAAGATTGTCATGTTTTTGGAAAGGACAAACAACACAAATTCGGTTTGGTGGCTATTTAGCTCCCCCTACATATTTGCATGAGTTTATATTTGAAAGCTCGCACATATGCGTATATAGAGAGTAAATTTCCACCAAGATGTGCTAGGATGGTTAGAATAAACCTTTGAAGCGTGATACCGATTGAAAATTTCATATTGAAGTTGCGGAAATCTTCATCCTTAGCACTTTTGATAACTAAATAATCATAAAACTTGAGCATACCGTGAGATCAACATTATAGGCAATGCTCAAGAACCACTTGTAAGGCCACTTGTAAAGTACAAGATCATCTAGCTACCACCTAAGCATGCTAGTCATCAAGTCATCAAACAATTCTATACTAGCATGCTCCACTCAAGAACATGGCAATAGAATGTAAAAACATATGCAAGTGCATCAAACATATGTGAGTGCACATTACAAATGCAACAATCAAGTTTATGAGTTTGCTCCCCCTTAAGGTGAGCTTATCTTAAGTAAAGGTTATGATTCAAATTTTTGATCCCTTTGCTTTGGCCTATTGCTCTTCCATCATCGGCCAAATGATGGTTCATCGTGAAGCTCAAGTTCTCTCCCCCTTTGTCATTTTATCTTTGTGCTTTCTCCCCCTTGGCATCAAGTACCACAAAAGGGTCAAGTTAATGGAATGAGAGACCTTTGTAGTCAAATTTTGGTTCAATCTAGCAAATTTGTACAAGTGTCTTAACTCGGTTTAAACCAAAGACAATCTTCTTCATGCCACTCGGGGTTATCTTGCCTATGTTGAGTTAAGCACTTAGTTACTCATTTAATTTGGATTTACTCATTTAATTTGGATTCAACACTAGGTTTGCATCCCCATGAACAAGTTATATGCCATCACTAGATCAAGCAACCAACCAAGCAATAGTGATGCCATATAGACTTCAAAACCATTTTAGCTTTCAATGAATGACCTAGAGAGAACAAAATCATGTCTATATGATTTAGCAAGTCCTAGCAAAGTATGAATGTACATGTCAAATAATGATACCTTTGCCTTGCTTGGAGAATAGACATGTCATAAGATATTCATGAAGTGCATCAACACATGTTGGAGTAGTCAAGTATGTTCAACTCATTCCTTAGCTTGCAAAATCTAGCTTCATCAAGTGGCTTGGTGAATATGTCGGCTAGTTGATCTTCGGTGCCTACACTTGTGATTGTAATATCTCCTTTTGCTTGGAGATCTCTTATGAAATGGTGCCTCACATCTATATGTTTGGTTCTTGAATGTTGCACCGGATTGGTTGTGATCTTCACCGCACTTTCATTGTCACATAGCAATAGAACCTTGTTGAATTTCAATCCAAAGTCCTTCAAGGTTTGTCTCATCCAAAGCAATTGTGCACAACAACTTCCCGCACTAATGTATTCGGCTTCGGTGGTAGAAAGTGCAACACTATTTTGCTTTTTGGATGACCATGAAACTAGTGACCTTTCCAAGAGTTGACATATACCGGAAGTGCTCTTTCTATCAATTTTGCAACCGGCATAGTCCGCATCCGCATAACCTATCAATATGAAGTTGGAGCCCTTGGGATACCACAAACCAATGTTAGGTGTGCTCTTTAAGTACCTCACTATTCTTTTAGTTGCCTTCAAAAGACTTTCTCTTGGAGAGGCTTGATATCTTGCGCACATGCACACACTAAACATCACATCCGGCCTAGAAGCGGTCACATAGAGTAGACTACCAATCATTGATCGATATTGCTTTTGATCAACCAATTCACCTTCTACATCCAGTTCCAAGCTTCCACTAGTGCCCATTGGTGTTGAGATTGCTTTTGCATTTTGCAATCCAAACTTCTTCACCATGTCCTTGATATACTTGCTTTGACTCACAAATGTGCCATTCTTCAATTGCTTGATTTGGAGTCCAAGAAAGTAGCTAAGTTCACCTACCATGGACATTTCAAACTCTTTGGCCATCATTTCTCCAAACTCCTCACAAAATGCTTGACTTATTGATCCAAAGATGATATCATCAACATAGATTTGCATGATAAACAAGTCATTCCCAATCTTCTTAGTGAGGAGAGTGATGTCAACCTTTCCCATCTTGAACCCTTTAGAGAGTAGGAAGTCCCTCAACCTCTCATACCATTCTCTTGGTGCTTGTTTCAAGCCATAGAGGGCCTTCTTGGGCTTGTATACATTGTCGGGGTTCTTATCATCTTCAAAACCGGGAGGTTGCTCAACATAGACTAACTCATTGATATAGCCATTCAAGAATGCAATTTTGACATCCATTTGATAGAGCTTCATATCATGAGCACATGCATATGCCAATAAGATCCGGATTGCTTCCAATCTTGCCACCGGTACATAGGTTTTTCCAAAGTCTAAGCCTTCAATTTGAGTATAACCTTGTGCAACCAATCTAGCTTTGTTCCTCACAACAATCCCATCTTGATCTTGCTTGTTCCGGAAGACCCACTTGGTGCCAATCACATTGTGTTTACTTGGTCTTGGAACTAATTCCCATACTTGATTTCTCGCAAAATTGTTGAGCTCTTCATGCATAGCATTTATCCAATCTTCATCTTTGAGTGCCTTCTCAATGTTGGTAGGCTCATCTTGTGAGACAAATGAATAGTGTTCATAAAATGAAGCCACTCTTGACCTTGTTTGTACACCTCTACTAATATCACCAACAATTTGATCTAGAGGATGATCTCTTGCAATGTGAGTTGGTTGGAGAATATGAGATGAACTAGCATCTTGAGCTTGGTCTTGATCTTGATCATGAGCTTGAGCTTGAGATTCACTTGAACTTGCTTGATTTGCATCATCTTCCACTTGTACAATAGGAGGGATGACTTCATCATCATTATCTTTAATTTGTCTCGGTCTAATGTCACCAATGTCCATGTTCTTCATAACATCAACTAATTGAGGTCCTCTTACATCATCTAGATTACCCTTCGCTTCTTGAGACCCATTGGTTTCATCAAACTCAACATCATGGACTTCTTCAACTATCCCATGTGCCAAGTTCCATACTCTATATGCTTTGCTTGAAGTGGAATACCCAAGAAGAAACCCTTCATCACACTTCTTCTCAAATTTATCCAAACGAGTGCCCTTCTTTAAGATATAGCATTTGCAACCAAACACTCTAAAATATGCAATGTTGGGTATTCTTCCATTCAAGAGCTCATAGGGTGTCTTCTTCAATATTGGATAACAATATAGACGGTTGCTAGTGTAGCAAGCCGTATTGATAGCTTCCGCCCAAAATTCATCACTAACATTGTATTCACTTAGCATGGTTCTTGCCATATCAATGAGAGTTCTATTCTTTCTTTCGACAAGACCATTTGATTGAGGAGTGTACTTTGCCGAGAATTGATGCTTGATTCCTAGATCATCACAAAGCTCATCAACTCTTGTATTCTTGAATTCACTTCCATTATCACTCCTAATTTGCTTCACCCTTGTATCGAACTCATTTTCACTTCTTTTGATGAAAGACTTAAAGATTCCATACACTTCACTTTTGTCAACTAGAAAGACGACCCAAGTGTATCTTGAGAAGTCATCAACTATCACAAAGCCATATTTTCTTCCTCCGATACTTGCATAAGTGGTTGGACCAAACAAATCCATATGCAATAGCTCAAGTGGACTAGATGTACTCATCATGCCTTTCTTAGGGTGTGTGTTCCCAACTTGCTTTTCAAATTGACAAGAACTACACAACCTATCCTTCTCAAAGTGTACATCCTTCATGCCTCTAACCATGTCATGCTTGACCAATCTACCAACTTGCTTCATCCCAACATGTCCAAGTCTTCTATGCCACAACCAACCAAGACTTGACTTTGAGATCAAACATGAAGAAAGCTTTGCTTTACTATCATTGAAATCCACCAAGTATAGGTTCCCATATCTAAAGCTCTTGAAGATCAAATTGGAACCATCCATACTAACAATATCAACATCATCAATACCAAAGATGCACTTGAAACCGAGATGTGGTTGTGCAACCGATAATAAGTTGAAATTGAGAGATTCAACTAGCAACACGTTTGATATGCTCATATCATTTGAGGTAGCAATCTTGCCTAATCCTTTCACCTTGCCTTTTCTATTGTCACCAAATGTGATAGAATCAAACTCTTGGCTACCATTTATGTTGATAGAATTGAACATACTAGACTCTCCGGTCATGTGTTGAGTGCATCCACTATCAAGCACCCAATGTCTTTCTCTGGCTTTATAATTGACCTACAAAGAATAGATCAATTGGTTTTAGGTACCCAAGCATTCTTGGGTACTTGGAGGTTAGTGACCAAAGACTTAGGCACCCAAATGGATCTCATCCGTGGGTTGCCTTTTAGTGTACCAATATACTTGGCTCTAACACCCTTCACTCCCTTGATGAGTATGTAACAAGAATCAAGGCGAATTGAAGTCGCACTAGCAAATTTGACTTACTTGATCTTGTTGGCCATGCAATGTTGCTCATTATGCCCTACTTGCTTACATCTTTGGCAATACCTACCATTGTTCCTCACAAAGCTAGGTTTGGGAGTCACAAAGGCGGCCTTGCCTTTCTTGGGGATATAGCCTAGTCCCTCCATGGAGTGACTAAATCTTTGGCTACCCAAGCACTTTAGCAAGCGGGCGTCTCCACCCACTACAAAAAATCTGTGGTTTTTTGACATTGTAATTATGTCAAAATATATGGAATTCATGTCATAACTTATAGTTTATGACATTCAGTTGACGAAAATTCAAATGTCAAAAAACCCGCGTCATATTGTAACTGTGTGACGTTTGTTTATTTATTGTCATAAGGTTATGACAATGGATTTTAGTGTCATATTGGTTTATGACTTTGATTCATTGTCACAAAATCCTAAACCTTGCCACATGGACAAATGCCACATAGGATCAAAAGCTGACATGACACTGACATGGCAGAGGAAAAGAATGTCACAAAATAAATTTTGGCCTGCTCAAGCCCACATAGCTAGCTGTCTCTTTATGGGCCACAAGGTTTTTTTGGGCCAATATTGCCTAGCCCATTATTTAATTTTTTTGGCCCATACATTTTTAAGTATTGGAGCCCATATAACTGTTTCAGCCTGTATAACTATTTTAGCCCATAAATTTTTTAAGCCCACACAATTCAGCCCATATATTTTTTTCCAGCCCTCGTATTTAGTCCATACATTTTTTTCGGCCCACTTAGTTCAGCCCATACATTTCAGATGATACACTACAATCCAGCCCACACACAATTTAGCCCACAGAATACAATATGCATATACAATTATATCCACAATTTGCAGCCCATACAACCAGATTCAAATAAATCATCTCCACAAGATTGCAGCATCATAAGCATTCCACAAGTCTTAAAATATAATACATTACATCATCCAACAATTTCAGATGTCAAATTTCTACTTGCTGCTACAGCAGCACATCTCACTGCAGCACATTACTCAGTATCATCACCATAGGAGCAGCACAGCGGCCACAAAGTACAAGTGTCTAGCTGCTGTTGCACAAGTTCAGGACACCAACCAAAATAGGTTCATTGCCTCGTAGACATAGATATCACCAAAATGAGGCTCGTTGTGTTGGAGAGCTTACTCTTGAGCACCAGGTGGTGCAAACTTGTTGCCAAACAAGGTACGAAGGAAGCCTTGGATTTCAAGGCCTTGCTGCTTCACCTTCTCGGTTTCTTCTGCATTCTTCCTTGCTGCTTCTTCACTCTTTCTTGCTGCTTCTTTTTGATCTTCTACTTCCTTCTGCAAATCAGCAAGCTGTGACTCTAGTCCTGCTTTTCCCCTCCTCTCAACTTCCAACTCACTTTGCAGCTCATTTACACGATCATTCAGTGCTTCAGCTCTAGCATTTTTCTTCGTCGCTGCGTACTGCATGCCAACATTGCGAAGAAAAGTTGATTTTGCCAGAACATGAGCTACAGCTTGAGCAGGAGTCTTCGGATCTTGCCCTTCTTCTGTTGGTTGAGCAACATATGCCTCCATTTGAGCCTAGCAACAATAACAGCAAAATATTCAGATCTCAATGCTTACTTACACATGTACTAGTATATTGTGTTGTTCACAATAAGAAATCGAGAAAGGTACTCACAATAGCCTCCTTGGCTTGCTCAGTAAAACCCGATTTGCTGCTACAATGGGTGTCCTTGAAAACATCAATCGCAGTTGGTGGCACGTCCTTAAATTTAGTTTGCTTCTAAAAACATAAAAATAGAAAATGAATTAGAGACAGCAGCAGCAGCGCTTAGCAACAGCACGTAAATAACTTAAGAGTAAATTACATACAGCAGTAGAACAGTAACAGCAGCATTAACAAGTAGAACAGCAATAGTATGTTCACAACAATTTCATTGAACCTGACATGCTATAAATCTAAAATTGTATGTTGTTTACACCATAAATCCTTATACTTGAATCCCAGCAGTTCTAGCAATTATATAGGCAAGCTGTTAGGAAGAGCAATAAGCTAATAAAGATTCAATTAGCTACAATGAAAATAGATATAGGGATTGAAAGAGACATCAGTAGCAGACTGCTAACAAAAGGTAAATTCAAAAGGCACAAAAATATGAGCCGCACTTGAGAGTTCAGTGAGTTTGCACTAATAGCAGTTTATGCTTCAGGGGTAGGAAAGGATTAGAAGATATTAATGCACAGATAGGACAATAAGAGCAGTTTATCCTTCATGTAGAGTGCCTAGGGTCTGGTCAACGACACTACAGCAAGGAACTTTACTAATTGTTTCTGGGCTTACATCAATAGGCAACTTCAATATTCAGTCATTAATAACACCTCAAAACAATACAATGTCATAGCTCCTAGTGCAGACATATATCCAGTTTATTTACATCCATAACAACTGCAGTCCCTATGACCTTGATTGATAACAAAATAAATACATTTGCATATACAGTAGACAACATTTTCCATGCAACGAGCACCATTTCTGGACACATAGAACCTCTAGTATGAACTAAATATCACGAAAGTTTGTAAAAGTGAAGTGATCTATCTTACCATGACATAGCATTGAGCAACATAGCTCCGAGATCCGGTCATCTGGTGGTACTGGACTAGCTCACGGCTATTTCTGTTTTTTAAACACTTCTCCTATAGAAAGACAAACATTAGTAGACAGATAGTACATATATTCTGTAAGGCAACATTTGTGATAGATATTAGCGAAGGATACCTTGTGCTTTGGGTTAGACCACATGTCCACGAGTTGTTTCCACTCCATGTCATTCATTTGTGAAAGCGGTGAAGTTGTTCTCACTTCATTTGCTGGTATGCCATTGAAATATAGCTTCTTGAGCTTGTATCTCATCTGCCGCTGTCCTCTTTTGAGCAAATCAGAAAATGCATCTTTCACAGGGATAGCATCTTTGTCAATGGTGAATTGACCATGGACAAGAGCATGAACAAAGATCACTAAATCGACTTTCAAAAATGACAGCCACATATCTAGTTAGGACAAAAGAAATGACAGCCACGTATCTATTTGATAATGACACTAACTGAAACTAAATAACTAAAAGAAACAGTAAAAAAAGCACAACAGTTAAATTTCCAAAAATGCATGGACACACATATGTATTTAGTAATCCATAAGCCACAGAAAAACATGTTTCTAACAGCCACACATTTTTCTAGCATCAGCAGCAAAACAGCTAACCAAAGTCCAAATATTTATAACACTGTATGCACCATAGTTATGTATGAACAGCAGGTACAGTGCAAAGAAAATACAACAGGTATCCATTTTTCTAGCTGCAGAAACTTCATGCATTATGGGGCTGTTTGGATGGAGCCCTCCCAGGCAGTTTCATTCCCAGGCAAGCATCTCAGACAAGTGTGGCCAGTAAAGAACCAAACAGGCCCTATGTGTGAGCAGCAAGGCAAAATACACAATATGAACCAATGTCTCTAAAAAAAGAACAAAGGACGAACACCAATTAAACTGAAAATGCAAGCAGCCAGGTACCTATTTAGTAATACATATGCCACAGAAAAATAGGTATCTCTTTAGCAGCCCAGTTACTTACAGCAAGTTTTTTATTGTAGTCTTCAATAATAGGTATGGCATCATCCTCCTTGTAATGCTTCCAGTGAGTATAGATTGGTATATGGTCCTGTAGAACAATACCAGCCTCTGATGCTAGTTTTGCACCTTGCAAAGGGTCCTCTGGCCGCAACTTTCCTTCAGAGATGTTCACTGGGATCTTGTCTCTTAACCCTCTTGAAATCATATCCAAATCTCTGCCTACATGTCTTTTGGTGACAGATTGACCTATCATGTAATTTGAAAAACAATTAGAGTAAACCATAGACCCATTAATGCAAATAAATAAATCATTCTGGTTCTTCTGTGGACAGAGTACAATCACTTGCCATTAGTAGATTGCTCATTCTGGTTGTTGGACAGGGCATTATCATTGCCAGCCATGATTGCATCTTGTGCTGAACCATCTTGTGGGTTTGCTATTGGCACTCCATCCTCTGAGGCCAATTCCCTTGTCCTCTGCCTTGTAATTCTTGCTGGTTCCTTACCCCGAACTGCCACTGCCATCACTCTCTTTGATGCTCTTGATCCTCCTGCCGGGATAGAGATGTTCTGTGCCGAACTCTTGGTAACTTCAGTTTCCAAGTCCTGCATGGCATCCTTCATGACACAACAAAATAAAACTGAATGAATAGCTCTGCATATTTTTTAACACAAATGACTGAGCTTTGCACGTGAACTGCATATTTAACATAAATGCCCATTTGTCATGGAGGTACCTTATCAAATACTGCTTGTTCAACGTCTTCACCATCTTCAGGGTCTCCAGGTTGATACAATGAGCCAGAGTCTTCACGAGCAGCAGTCATGGCCTTTGTTTTTGATTTTTTCAGAATTTCCGCTGCCTCTCTTATTCCAAGACTGCGGAAAATCCGACTGTTCCGCATCACATTCTCCATTTTCTGCCTCTCATATTCAGTCATTGGAGGCTCTACTTGCACGAGAAAAAGAAATCACACATTAGTATATTATTAAGCATGTATATTAAGCATGTGAGAACAAAACATATAGAGTAATGTACCATTTAGAATTTGTACTAAAGTTTGACAGTGAAATATGGAACCCATTACATAGCCTGTCACTTACTGAATTAGATTTTGTGCATACAGCTATTTACATGTTTAACAGCTTCTCTAGTAGCCTAGTCAGTCATAGAAAAAAGACTATCTCTCCTCAAGTATCCCTACTACATATAGCACAACAAATTCCTGATTAGTATTTCTACTACATATAGGGCCGTCTCAACCTGTCGACCAATGCTCGGCCACTGCAAAGCAGCAAAGCTACGATGCACTGCCTAGCAACTGGCCCTGCCCTCTTTCTTTTGTGTCCGCCACTCCCAACACCCCCAGCTGCTACGCCATGTCTCGCCGCAAAGCATCTCTGCAGCCGCGTCGGGCGCCGACGCTGGCTCCTCAAACTGCAGGGCAGGCCTCCCCTTGCAAATCCCCAAATCTAGGGCCGGAGCCTGTGCCTCCATTCCCCGCCATATGGATTGCAAGGTAAAAAGTAAGAGGTGGAATCGACAGGTTACCTTCTGGTTCACGTCTGGTTGAGGGCCGGTTGGCCGGTTTCCGACCAGGAGCCATCTTCACGAGTTTAGGAAGCTGGGGGCGGAGCGCGGAGGGCACCGTCGGAGACGCAGGGCCTCTTCGGCAGCGGAGGGCCTCGAACCCTCTTCCTAGGTTGCAGCCGGTTTGGGTTAGCCGGAGGATGCTGAGAGGAAAGAATTGGATTTAGGGTTTGGGGGAGCCGGCGGCTGCTGAGAGGAATGAATTGGATTTAGGGTTTGGGGGGGAGCGGTGACCTGAATAGGTTATGATGTGGGGGCGATTTTACTGTAGTATCCCTGTCCGAAGGCTACCTATTGTGGGATATGTCTGGGTCCAAATGAAATTTTGCCCAAAAAGTTTTTGGTTTGCCGCCGAGACATCACGCCAATGCGCGCCTGCTACGTGAAATTTTTGGCACACAGCATGCTTTCTTACTACTAATATAATACTGCTTTCTAATATAAAAAAATATAGTGCTCTCTTATTTCAACTAATAAAAAATGGTATTTCATATGATTGCATCTTCATGTCTAGTTTTAAACTACAAATTCCGAAAAGTGTTTTCGTTGTATAATTGATAAGACATGTTTTTGTTGTGCAATTGATAAGAATAGAATGATGTTTTGAATTGATAGGACAAAAAAACTTTGGGCACAGTGAAAGTAATAATAGGAACAATTTATAAGAATATAATCGCTTTTTACATGATTAGTTGTTTCCCAATTGCACTAGTACACAAGAGCTCACTATAGGAGGTTGTACACCCATTTACTGGCGTTTTTCTCAGCCGCCAGTAGTAAAATTTTCATTCTACGTGTATGTGTGCTAGTACTAATGCCAGTAAACAGTGCCACTCTCGTTGCACCATTCTACGTGCGTCCAGTCATCACTCTACTTTGATCAAAGAAGAGAGGGAATCGACAGAGATGGGAACATATTTGACCTTGTGGCGGTTGTCGTGCACCTCCTTGATGTCGCTCATAATAATGCATATGCATGCATGGAAGGAGCTTCAATCCGTGCCCGATGTCGTTGTCGACACAGAAGTTGTCTTCAATCCGTGCCCGATGTTGATAGGAATAGAATCATATTTTGAATTGATAGGACAAAAATCATTGGGCACTATGAAATTCATATTAGGAACAATTTATAATAATATAATCATGTGTATTGTACATGGTTAGTTGTTTTCCAATTGATTGTGGGTAGGCTACACTAAACCTTAAGTAGGGGTGGCAGCACGGATAACAAATGTGAATTCAGTGCGACAGACATTGGACACGAACCACATAGGTCCAATTAAGATGAAAGTCGTCCTAACCCTCGGATAAATGTTGATTGCTCGAGGTTGTTAGTTCGTTGAAATCTACATGTATGTGCGCCAGTGCTTTAGTGTGACAGACATTGGACATGTACCACATAGGTCCAATTAAGATGAAAGTCATCCTAACCCTCGGATTATAAATGTTGTTTGCTCGAGGTTGTTAGTTCGTTGAAATATACATGTATGTGCGCCAGTGCTAGTGCCGGTACAAACGTCGAATGCTCGAGATTTACTAGTGTCCATGGCTCGATCGCAAGATAGTATGCTATGGCATATACAACATACCACGAAAAGATAGTGAAAAGATTTGAAAATAAGTTTTACAAATAGGTTTTATATATAGGGATAAAAATACTGCAAATAAGTGCTTGAAAATAGTTTGTGAAAGCAGAAAAAAACAATATAAAGAAAATAATGGAAAAGTAACAAAAAATGGTGCCGTTATTGGGTTCGATCCCTGAACCGAGGACCAGGCATTGAATTGCACTAGCATGGACACATAAACCACTCGGACGCTCAGGTGTTTTCAATATGTTGCTGATAGCATCCTATTTCACCTTTGTCCCAGGCCTTGCACTATAAGCACCTGAGCGGCGACGGCGCCGAGGAGACGGCCCTCATCTTCCCAGTTCGCACTCTCCCGCACTCTTGGATCTGGGGCGGCGGCTTGAGGAGACGGTGGCCGTGCGGACTGCGGAGGATGGCCCGAGGCAAGAAGACAGCCCGGGCGCGTGCTCAGGCCCGTGACGCGTACGGGCAGTTCTGCCGCGGATCGAAGACCCTGGTCATGTCAGATCGGCGGGGAGCGGTGGCGGCGAGGAGCGGCGGCGGCGGCCCTTCGTCCTCAGACGACTGCATTGTGGTGGGCCCGGATTGGGTTCCAATCAAATCCCTAGAGGGACACGGAGGCCACGCCAGGGGGCCGTCCTCCAGCCACGCCAGGGGTCCTTCGTCGAGCAAGCGGCAACACATGGCGGTGGTGCCCCCGGCGATGAAGGTGAGCAATCTTGAGCCCAGCATCCCAAAATCAGTAGTAGTTCAGCAAGTAGGAGCCTTTCATGTGGTCTGTTTCGACAGTAGTTCATATGGTCGGTTTGGACAATATTCAGTAGTAGTTCATATGGTATGTTTGCCCAATAGTCAGTAGCAAGCAGGAATTGATGCTTTGCACAGAATGTTCATATGGTCTGTTTCGACAGTAGTTCATATAGTCTGTTTCGACAATATTCAGTAGTAGTTCATATGGTATGTTTGCCCAATAGTCAGTAGCAAGCAGGAATTGATGCTTTGCACAGAATGTTCATATGGTTTCCTATGCCTAAACCTTGTAGGTGCCAAGGAAGATGGCTGTCAACCACAAAACTGGTCTTCACGTGAAGAAGATTGCTGCTATGACCAAAACAGAGGAGCTCGACTTCCTGATGGGCAAGGTCAACTTCTTGATGGACAAGGTGAAGTTCCTGACGGAGCAGGTCGATTCTATGGCGTTCAAGGCCTACAAGAAATGAAGGCACCACCACCAGTGGCTATCTTTTGGGAATTGATGTTGTTAGGTGTACAGAATGTCCAGGACTAGCATGTAATGGTCTAGAATGGTAGCACTGCCATCTATCTATTATGTATGTATGGAATGGTTGAATGGTACTTCTATGTATGTGTCCAGACCCTTTATGTATGTGTCCAGAACCTCTATGTGCCATCTATCTATTATATGTGCCATCTATCTATTATATATACCATCTATTTATATTCTCTAATTTCAGAACCTTGTCTATGTGTGTGTGCCATCTATCTGTTATATATGTGCCATCTATTTACTCTCTAATAGTGCTCAACATCTAACCCTATCAACCAAGCTCCCAAAGACACATCAATAATGCCCATCAATATGTCCACAACATAGTGCAGCTTATAGTGCAGCTTATATGTCCAGAACATAGAAATTTAAAACACATCAAGGCCAATGGCCTAATTCAAGTGCACTGTCTTAATTGCAGAACAGGTTATTAAAACAAGTAATCCACATAGCATATCTAGATCTCCATATTACAACTAAATTCAAACCACAACTAAATCTACTCGTAATCACTATCATCGTCATCTTCTGGAGGGATTGTCGGTCCTTCATTATCACTAACATATTGCCATCCAGTTTCATCCTCGCTGTCACATGACTCATCTTGTTGCCCTTCCGCTTCTCTTTGTCCACGAAGGTCATCAACTACACTAGCATCAACACGAACAACATCTTCACTAGTTGGCTGCTCATTTTCTAGACTTTCTTCAGTTAGTTGAACATGCACACCTTCACAATCATCGTCTTGGTAGGACAATACCACGGCATTGGGTATGTTATCATTTTCATTTTCAGCCACACTCCACAAGTGTCTGTGAGAAAATTTTTGAACAACTCGCCAGTTCTCATGATACTTGGCGTCCAGCAAATAAAACACCTTTGTTGCCTGCGTTGCAAGAATAAACGGATCATCCTTGTACCACAGGCTGCCATGGTTGATGCTTCTGAAGTACCCATCTTCCTTCATTCGAAACTTCTTTCCATGAGTGTCAAACCAATCACATCGAAATAGAACCACTGTCCTATGGCCACCCGAATCTGCATTGTACCTAAGCTCAATTATTTCCTTCAAAGAACCATAGAAGTCAATATCTTGGCCGTTATGTGTTCATTCGGTCATAATTCCACTATTTTGTGTTCTTCTATTTTTCTCACGGCCTACGGTGTGAAATCGAACACCATTAACAAGACATGCAGAATAAATTCGAACTCGCAGCTCAGGCTCACATGAAAGTGCAAATAGCTCATCATTTATGTCTTGTCCCTCCACATAACGAAGTTTTGCAATCTGCCAAAAAAAAATTGGACATAAAAAATTTGTTTCTTCAACCAGGAAGAAAGTGATGAAATAAATTAACAGAGGTCAAACTCACATGCTTCTTAAACCAGGGAGAAAATTGCTTCTCAAGGGTTTTCTCAACATTAGGACATCCTTCATCCTCCAAGTCCTTCTTGTACATCCTGAAAAAGATAGTTAATTAAAAAATTAGGGCTGATAATTGAGTTATAAGAAACAATGAAAATAGTAGATGGATTGACATACTCAATATACGGCTCAACCTCCGGACAATTGTTTAGCACAAACCAAACCATTTTTTCATAATCATGTTCGAGATATGTAAGATTTGGTGCTCCAAGAACATAAGCTCCATGCTTGAAAACAGATAGCTCTCCTTCCACAGTAGCAACACGCTCTCTATTCCTGCCCTCCCGATTGTGTCGTGTCTCAACATCATCACCAAAGTACCTTGAGCAAAAATTCAAGCACTCAGCAGCAACATATGCTTCTGCAATGGATCCTTCAGGCCTTGCCATGTTCCTCACAAATCTTTTCAATGTAAGTAACCTTCTTTCTACTGGGTACATCCATCCATATTGTACTGGACCTCTAAGAATAGCCTCTTCAGGTAAATGGACAGCCAAGTGTAGCATCACATCAAAGAAAGAAGGAGGAAATATTTTCTCAAGCTTGCACAGGATAATTGGGATGTCCGCTTTCAGTCTTTCCATCGCATCTATCTTCAAAGTTTTTGCACAAAGTTGCTGAAAAAAATTACCTAGTTCAGCAAGTGCTTCGTATATGTCCTTGCTCATGATTCCTCGGACAGCAGCAGGTATGATCCTTTGAAGAAGAATATGACAATCATGAGTTTTCAGTCCTTGGAGATTGCATCCATCTGCAGTAATACAAGTTGCTAGGTTGGAAGCATATCCATCTGGAAATTGTACACTCTTCAAAAGGTCACAAAATTCAGCCTTTTGTGCTTTAGTCATTATGTAGGGGGCATGAGGAACACTATATGAATCTCCATCACGGATCAAGTGTAAATGCTTCCTAATCCCCATGTCTTCCAAATCAAGCCTAGAATTTATACTGTGCTTTGACTTCCCAGACATGCCTAGAAATGTACCTAGGATGTACTCACATATATTTTTCTCAATGTGCATCACATCAAGATTGTGCTGTAGCTTCAAACTGGACCAATACGGCAAATCCCACAAACATGACCTTCGCTTCCAACATTGGCCCTTTACGTCCCGCTTTCTTTTTTTTGCTTTCAGGATGCTTTCCTGGTCTGACATCATTGACCCTCTCTAGCTGCTCCATCAGCTCAGTCATGGTAAATTTCTCTGGCTTCTCACGGTTTTCAACCTTACCGTCAAACAATTTGCTCCTCCTCCATGGATGGCCCCTAGCAAGAAAACGCCGGTGACCAATGTAACATATCTTATTCCTTATCCTTTGGGAGCAAGGGTTTTTGTCACAATACACACAAGCATAATAGCCTCTTGTGACTCTACCTGACAATGTGCTCAGAGCAGGATAATCATGAATGCACCAAATTACAGCAGCATGTAAATCAAACTTTTTGCCAATAACTGCATCAACAGTAGGGACACCTTTCCAAAGCTCTAACAACTCCTCAACAAGTGGTTCCATGAAGACATCAATATCCTTTCCTGGGCATTCTCGACCAGGGATAAGCAGGCCCATGATAAAGTTAGATTGCTCCACACATTCCCATGGAGGAAAGGTTTATGGGATAAGAAACACTGGCCACATGTTATACGAGGAGCTCATCTTACCAAATGGATTGAAACCATCAGTAGCAAGGCCAAGTCTGATGTTCCTTGCATCTTTTGCGAACCACCCATACTTTCTGTCAAAGTCTTTCCATGCCTCGCCATCAGCTGGATGGCTAAGCTCATTCTCCACTTCCTTCCTTTTCAACTTGTGCCACTGCACCTCCTCTGCCATTCTTTTGGAAGAAAAGATTCTCTTCAGCCTAGGAATCAATGAAAAATGTCGTAGAACCTTCTCAGGAATTTTCTTCCTTCCATCATTGTCTTTCCATCTTGATGCACCACAAACCGGACAAACATCATGTTTTTCTAAATTCTTCCGAAACAGAACACAATTATTCAGGCAAACATGAATTGAATTGTATCCGAGCCCCAATGCACGGATAAGTCTCTTTGCTTCCTCGTATGTTGCAGGAATAGAGCAATTTGGGAATGATGATGACAGCAACTTCAGTAGCGCTGTGAAAAAACCATTAGATACTCAGTAAAATGACTTGATATGAAGTAACTTCACCACAAATGAAAACCTTGTGCAGGGACCACCGGGATACAGTTGTTGCTTCATCTCTTCCAATAGAATTGCAAACATAGACTTTTTCCCGTTGCCTTCCTCTTCAGCTGTGTACAACTCCTCTACCATACCACGAATTCCATCGTCAGGGTCATCATTTTCATCTACATTCATGCCAAAATCCTCATTGAGACTAGTATGTTCATCAACATGGTCCTTAATTTCATGTGGTACAACCCTCACGGTTTCTCCATGATGTACCCATCTAGTGTAGGTACTAGCCATCCCATGAATATACAAGTGATCCTCCACCTGCCCTTTAGGTTTGCGAATCCGATTCAAACACCGACTACATGGACAGAGCATCTCTTCATCATCATTGAATCTCTCGAAAATAAAGGTCATGAATTCACTGACCCCATCCACATGTTCCTTGCTAAACATCCTACTATTGATCCAAGACCTGTCCATCTGCATCAAACCACGAGATAAACTTGGTAAAAAAAATTTACATATATATGATACTTAACCAAAATTATCAAATATGAGACATGACATTATGACTATGCAATATGTATACATTAGTTCAGCACTATTTCCAATAAAGGGTTAACAAATAAACAAACACTAAGATACAACTTGGTATTATCATGAACTATTGACTGCAATTGGGGCAAAGCAGCAAGCAACTACTATGCATTAAGATGCAAGATTACTTCACTAAGCAAATCAGTACCTTCCTTGCAGGCTACCACTCCGAGGAAAACAAATCAAGGGAGTTCTAACAGCTGCTGAGGAGATCAGCCCTCGCTGCGCTGCTCGCCACGGCGGTCGGCCCTGGTCGCCAATCTACTCCTCGCCCCACCTCTCTGCTGGCAGTGTGCTGCGCCGCTGGATGTGGTCCGCGCAGCTGCCTGCCGCTGGCCTGGCCTGGCGCCGTCGGTCGCTGCTGGCCTGGCTGGCCGTGCGCCAGCCGCTCTGGCTTGGCTGGCTGTGCCGCCGGCCGCTCTGGCCTGGCTGGCAGTGCGCGCCGCTCCCCTGGCCAATGCCAATCTGGCCTAGCTGGCCGTGCCTCCGGCCGCTCCGGCTTGGCTGGCTGTGCCGCCGGCCGCTCTGGCCTGGATGGCCGTGCCGCTGGTAGGGCTGCGCCGCTCCGGCCTGGATGGCTGTGCCGCCGGCAGGGCTGCGTCGCTCCCCTGGCCAATGCCAATCGATCCCCTGGCACCGTCGGTCAATGCTGCGCCCGCACGAACAAGTCACAAGAAAATTAACGTAGATGTAAGTTACCTTGTTTTAATACAATATATTTGTTCGCATATGCTAACTGAACAAATAAGGATGTGTAGCTCAGTGGTATATTGTACTGATTCAACTCAACAGGTCTCAGGTTCGATTCCCCTCCTGACCTCCATTTTTAAAACATTTTGCGCGAGGGGTGGGCGGAGGCGTTGTTGGGCTGGTGGGCGGAGGCGCTGTTGGGCTGAGCGCGGCGGGGGGGGGCCTGTTGGGCTGACTGGGCTGAGCGCATGGGGGCCTGTTGGGCTGAGCGCGGCGGGTGGTGGGCTCAAACAGGCGGCCTTTTGGCTTGGGTGCAGCCTTGGGCTGATCCCAAGGTGGCCCATCTCGAGATAAATAACAGGAAGAAGGAAAAAAAAATCTAGCCATGTGACTAGGACATGCCAATATGGACAAAGGTATTTAAAATAATTTTAATAAAATAATTTATGACTCACAACTTACGTCAAAGATTTTTGACATTCAAAAATTAGTCCTTATGACAAATTAAATATTGTCATTACCTGGAATTGGACTAGTTGTATGACATTTGTTGTGACGTGCAAGTTTTTATTGTCACTAAGTCGCAATGCCTAATACAGAATGTCATAAACCAGATAATATAATGACATTGTGACCTGTTGTCATATGAAATATGTCAAAAAACCACAGATTTCTTGTAGTGACCATAGGCATTGCCTAACGCGCAGGTGAGCTTGTTGACCTCCTCTTTGAGGTTTTTGTTTTCCACCACAAGTGAGGACTTAAAGTCATCAACTTTGGGTGAAGTAGGAGTGGTAGAGCTGCAAGAGGGGTTAGTGACAACAATAGTAGAAGAAGGAATTGACATGTCACTAAGGATATCACATGATGAACCCATGTCACATGTCTTGATGGATGCCCTCTTCTCATTTTCGGCCACTAGAGAGGAATGAACTTTCTCTAGCTTAGAGTGAGCAACCTTAAGGTTCTCATGGGTTTTCATTAGCCTCTCATGAGACTTCAAGAGCTCATGAAAAGATTGCTCAATGGCTATCTTGCCTTTGCGCAATTCTTTGCACTCCTTTCTCTTGGCCTCAATGTAAGTATTAGCATCATCAAGCATGGACATAAGCTCATCACATGATAGCTCCTCCTCATCACTCTCATCATCGGATTGTACCTTGTATGGCTTGGCCATTAAACATGTAGATGGAGTGTCGAAGAGAGATAGTTTGTTGTTGAGAGCAATGCTTGCCATAGCTTTCTTCTTGATGGTCTTGCTCTCATCATCACTATCATCATCATCGGTAGAGGCATCACTATCATCCCAAGTGACATAATATGATTGCCCCTTCTTCTTCTTCTTGAGAGTCACGTTCTTGTTCTTCTTCTCTTTCTTGTCCTTCTTCTTGCTCTTCTTCTTATCATCATCACTCTCATTGTCATTGTCACTATTGAGAGGACAATCAACAATGAAGTGATCCAAGCTCTTGCACTTGAAGCATCTCCTTGGCTCTTGCTTGTTTTTGGAGATAAATTTCTTCTTGCCTTGACCATAGCCCTTTCTCTTCATGAAACGACCAAACTTGCGTACTAGAAGAGCCATGGCCTCATCAACTTCATCATCACTAGAGGTAGATTCTTCTTCTACCTCAAACATCTTAGCCTTGCCTTTGCTCTAGGAGGGTGTAGCTTTGAGAGCCACACTCTTTTTCTTCTTCTCCTCAACCACCTCTTCATTGTTCATGTCTTGGGTGATAATCTCACCGAGGATTTGGTCGGGCTTCTTAGTGCTCAAGTCTTCTCTTACAAGCAAGGTCTTGATGATTGCAAATCTTGCGGGCAGGCACCTCAAGAACTTATGAGAGAAGTCCTTGTCCTTGATGTCCTCACCCAAGCTCTTCAAGTCATTCACTATCACTTGTAGCCGGTTGAACATCTCCGGCACACTTTCATCTTCATTCATCTTGAAAGTGCCAAACTTCTCTCTCAACATATATACCTTGGCATTCTTGACCTCTTGTGTGCCCTCATATGTCTCCTCCAACCGCTTCCAAATGTCATGAGCCAAATCAAGATCCTTGATTTGCTCAAACACATGAGACTTAAGAGCGGTGTAGAGTGCATTAATTGCATGAGCATTGCACTCCATCTTTCTTTTGTCAACATCGGTGGGAGCTTGAGCATTCTCATACTCAATTTTTGTCTCCGTCACCTTCGACACATCGATATGCATGGTCATGAAATGCACTATCATCTTCCTCTTCCAATGATCATAGCTTGTGCCATCAAACTTTGGCGGCCTCCCCAACACATTGATTTGAGCCATTTTTCACCACAAGGATGTTAAGCCTCAAATGATGGTAACCTGGCTCCGATACCACTTGTAAGGACAGTATAGGCTAGAGGGGGTGAATAGCCTATTAAAAATTCTAGCAAAATACTAGACCACACGTTAGTAGATAAGCAAGCGAGACAAAGCGCTAGCTCTAGACTATTCTATGCAAGCCACCTATGACGATATGCTACTCACAAATATAAGCACTCAACACGCAAGAAACCAACTCCTCCGAACCTAAGGAGATGGCACCTAAACAAGTAGTAAGCGCAAGGAAGAGAGATCGAGAGGATTATACCGATGGGCTTGATTGAAGTGAAGTCCGCACGCCGTGAAGACCAATCACCGGGAGATATCCAATATGAAAACCAAATGATCAAACCCAATAGAATACAAGAAAGCCAAAAGTCCACTCGATGGTGGAGAAGACAAGGAACACTCGATTTTTTTACCGAGGTTCACGTGATCGTCGTCACGCTACTCCTCGTTGTGGCACCGGTCTTCCTTGGTGGATTGCGAGTTAGGCTTCACACGCCAATCCCTCACCGGGAGCCGCTCACCAACACAAGAGAAGTGGCTATCAACCACGAGCAATCCACTAGAGTTGGTTTTGCCACTCCGCCGAGGATAACCACAAAACCTCTCACAATCAATCACCTCGGTGTGGGCTTGAACAAGCACCAATCAACCTCACACCGAAATCACCTCCAAGCAGCTAGGAACACGGCAATATCCCAAGAGAATAAGAGCTCAGCCTTGGCTTGCTCTCAAGTGCTCTAGAATGCAGATCACTAAGCAATGATGCACTTGAGGATCACTCAACTCAAATGGATGAACAAGAGATGATTAAATGAGTGAGTGGGAGGCTTAGGATGCTCACAAAGAGTATGCAAATGATTCAAGTGTGCAAGAGTGTCACCAAGTGACCAGGAAAGGAGTATAAATACCCCTAAGTGCAATCCTAGCCGTTACCCACTGAAAAACAGCCGTTAACACGCTTGTAATGGCGTCGGACCGACCGTCGGACTCGTTCCGTCGGACCAATCTTTCGCGTCCGACGCTTGGATGGCTGCCACGTGTCAGCTGGAGTTTAACATCGATCGTTCGATCTCAAAGGTCGACTTCGCGCCAGTTTTTACACCGTCGGACTGGGGGCGTCGGACTAAACAGCAGAGTCTGACGCCCTCTCTCCGTTCACTGTGCGCGTAGCGTTCGACGATCGCTCGAGTACCGTTGGACTAAAGAAACGCACAGTCCGACACTTCCAGAGAGGTTTGAAACCGGAAAAACTGCGTCGGACTCCGTCCGACGCTCGACGTCGGACTAAGCTTCAGCGTCCGACGCTCTCAGATTGCGCCACGCGTCACACCTCGCACTGTTATACCGTCGGACAGTTGAGGACAATGGTCCGACGCTCGTAAAACGAGGGTCCGACGCTCGTAAAACGAGCGTCCGACGCTCGCCATTGGCCAGAACTAGGTTTAGGCGTCGGACTCTACTCAGTGGTCCGACGCTGCCCCTACATACCGTCCGACGCTTCTTTCTCAGCGTTTTTCAAGTTCATTTTCCACCCGTTGCTTCTATGTGCTAACACTCAAGGTCTCCAACACTTGTGCACAGTGTGTTAACATTTTGCAAATATTTTCTAAGGGTTTTCAAAGAGGTTCTCTAGGTTGGTTAGATCAATGCACATGAGATGCAACCTAGAGCACTTGAAAGTAATCCAACACTTGTTCTCCCCTTAATAGTCGGCTATCTATCCTAAATGTGATCACACCCTCTAGGTGTCTTGATCACATAAAGAAAACCTATTTGAGGTTATACCTTTGCCTTCATGCCTTTGCTTAACACTTGATCACCTCACTTCTTGTTCACTTGATCCATGGTAGAGCCATCTTGATCAACATGGTCTCCTAGGCTCCACACTCCATGGTTTGACCAACCTAAACCTTGCCATCACTTAGCAACTTAGGTTAGTCCTTAGAATGTCATTAATTATCAAAACCAAACTAGGGCTTTCAATTGGCCCTTTTTCAGGAGTTTAAAGGAAAAGAGAGGGCAGTTTTATATCTGAGCAGAAGGCTCTTGGATCCCGAGACGAAATACACACCAACTGAGAAGCTGTGCTTATGCTTATTCTACTCGTGCACCAAGCTAAGGCACTATTTGCTATCAGCCGAATGTGTGGTAGTTTCCAAGGCCAATGTGATCAAGCATATGTTGTCAATGCCTATCCTGAATGGACGGATTGGGAAGTGGATCTTGGCTCTCTCTGAGTTTGACCTGAGGTTCGAATCGGCTAAGGCAGTCAAAGGTCAGGCAATAGCCGATTTCATCACCCAGCATCATGAGGGCGCCATCAGTATAGTTGATGTGGCGCCATGGACTATGTTCTTTGATGGATCGTCTTGCAAGCAAGGCGGAGGTGCTGGGGTTATACTAATATCACCTCGAGGTCTACGGTTTGAGTACGCTTTCCAAATCGGGCCGATAGTGACAAACAACCAGGTTGAATATGAGGCGATTTGGAAGGGATTTCAGCTTCTGCATGAAGCAAAGGCCGACATAGTTGAGGTTTTTCGAGATTCACAACTAGTCATCAACCAATTGCTTGGCCTATTTGAATGCAAAGACGAAGTACTCAAAGGCTATTATGATCAGTGCCAGGCTTTGATCAGAGGGTTCTTAGCAGTTTCACTACATCATATTCCCAGAGCCCAGAATCAAGAGGCGAACCGGCTAGCACAAAGCACTTCGGGTTACAGATCGATGCAGGAAATCCTCAGCACCGAGCGATCAGCTGATGACTGGCGGGGCGAGATAGCAAGATACCTTGCAAATCCTTTGCAGAAAGTTAGTATAAAGCTGAGGTACAAAGCCATCAAGTACGTGCTGTTGGACGGTCAGTTGTATTACAAGACTGTCGAAGGGGTGCTGTTAAGATGCCTCGGGGCAGAAGAGTCGATGAAACTAATGAGTGAAGTTCATGAAGGAGTCTGCGGTGCTCACCAATCGGCTCACAAGATGAGGTGGATTATCAGAAGGACTAGTTATTATTGGCCAACAATGCTCGAAGATTATTTCAGGTATTACAAGGGTTGCCAAGAATGCCAGATATTCAGGAATGTGCAGAAGTCTCCTGCCTCAGTTATGAATCCTATCATCAAGCCATGGCCGTTCAGAGGTTGGAGAATCGATCTGATCGGCCAAATCTATCCACCGTCCAGTAAAGGTCACAAGTGGATTTTGGTTGCAACAAACTACTTTACTAAGTGGGTAGAAGCTGTTCCTTTGAAGAACGCCACATCTAGAGATGTAGTCGAGTTTATAAAAGAACATATCATTTACAGATTTGGTATACCACAGACTATCACGACAGATCAAGGGACTATGTTCACTTCAGATGAGTTTTTGACCTTTGCCGACGACATGGGCATTAAAGTGTATAATTCATCACCCTGTTATGCCCAAGCCAATGGTCAGGCTGAGGCGTCAAATCAAATTTTAATCAAGATTATCAAGAAGAAGATTGAGCAGACTCCCAGAAGGTGCTACTTAACGCTGAGTGAAGTTCTGTGGGCATACCGGATGGTTCAGCATGGATCGACTAAAGCCACGCCGTATGAGTTGGTCTATAGGCACGCTGCTATTCTTCCTTGGGAAATTCAGTCCGAAACGCGGCGTGTCAAGTTACAGAATGAGCTTACAACCGGTGAGTACAAGGATATCATGATGGACAGTTTTAAAGTTCTACATTGTCATCGGCTCAAGGCCCTGGAATACATCAAAGCTAATAAGGTACGGGTAGCTAAGTATTACAACACTAAAGTAAGAGGAAAGAGCTTTGTCGAATCAGAGCTGGTATGGAAGACTATCCTGCCTATCGGAACCAAAGATAGCCGATTCGGTAAGTGGTCGCCAAATTGGGAAGGCCCGTATCGAGTTGTTGAATGTGCGCCCGGCAATGCTTATGTGCTCAAAGATATGGAAGGAAGGAGATTTGCCAGGGCGATCAACGGAAAATATCTGAAGAAGTACTATCCTAGTATCCCAGTTGGGGGATGATAGCCGATCGATGTAAGATCTGGCTCATACTGCCGATTCTATGTGAAGGATCGCCTTCAGAACAAAAATAAGAGTCTGTAACAGCCGATTTCGTTCTAACGGATCGCCTTTAGCACAAAATGAAACACCCATGATGGAGTGCAACAGCCGATGTGATTACATCGCCTCTAGTCCAAAAAAATAACAAAAAATAATATATATGTATCCGGACACATAGAAATCAGATTGATGATTTTGAACAAAGTTTTTTCTGATCATAATTACAGGAGCCCTATTACATTCTAATTTAGATTATGCGTGGCTCTATCTATGATGTCCTGGGTGTCGGTGACAGCCGCGACCCCATCAGCGTGGGGGAAGAAGTTCGCCAGTTGGGCATTGGCCTCCTCCATGTCCTGGTCGTCCGGGAATCCGGGCTCGACGGCCTCCAGGGCGATGCCGGAGCGGAGTCGCGCGGCTGTGAGAGCCCCGGTGGCGCCGTGACGAACGCCGGTCATGGCCACCTGGAAGACGCGGTGGTGAACATCCAGAAGCCGCTCCGCCTGCGTGTTACCACGGGCATTGACGGCATTGGCGGCGGTTTCGGCGGCCACACGCAACTCTTCAAGCTGCGCGGTCAGGGCTGCAAGAGGAAAGAAGGGTCAGCATGAAGATGATCATCAGCGCGTCACAATAAGGATTTCAAGGCATTACCTACCACTGCAGCGTCCGATTCGGCGAGCTGGGCTTGCACCCTGGTCACCTCGGCTTCGACGGCGGCAAGGGCAGCGGCTTGGGCTTCGTTGATGCCCTGCAGCCGGCCATTCTCCTTCGTAGCCTTTGAATAGAGGTTACGGTATTCCACCATTTGGTGGTGGAAGCGGCGACCGTCAGCGGCGGTGTAGGACTCATCAGAGTCTGCAGAAGACCGCGAATTGGATCCAGCGCACAGGGCCAGAGCTTGAGGCGGGTCCTGAGGAGGCGCAGTTCGGCGAACCCGGGAGTCAGGGCCAATCGGCGCACAGGAGGAAAAGGAATCAGGCGGGCCTGACTGGAGGTTGACAAAGAAGCAGATGTATCAGAATCGAAAGAGATCAATGCCATGAATGCAAACTGATTTACCTACTGTAAATGGCCAACTGCCGGGGCGTCACCCAGCGACGACGGCGGTGAGACGGGCCGGCGGTAGCACCCGCACCAGGGGTGGTTCCAGCGGCTGCAGGGGCGGCCTGAGACGGCCTGACGGTGGTTCCCGAACCTCCGGCATCGGTGGTTCCGCGTCACTATGCAAGACATCGATGATCAGATTGGATCAGATCGATGTATCAAGAAGTGAACAGTAACCTTACCCTAGCCAGGCTTGGAGATGGTGCCTCTGTCCACCCACGGCCCGCAGGCTCCGGCTGAAGTTGTCGCCTTCAGCGGAACCCGAAGCCGGCCGCTTGCCGTGGTCTCCGTCGCCGGCCATGGGATTGGTTTTGGAGATTTGTCTCTCTGTTTGAGGAGAAGAGGCAAAGAGCAAAGGCCGGGTGAGCAAAGGCTATGGTGTTTGCAGTTGCTCGTTCAGGCCAGGTATCTATTTATAAAGACGGAGGCACTAAGGCGGTTTCTCCTCGGGAGATGATACGACACGGTGGATTTTATACGGAACCGACGCCGCGCGTGGGAGGTGGAACGTCTTGATCGGCTATTTTGGTCGGTTGGCTAGAATCGGTTAATCAGGCCGTTTGCTTGGGATCGGCTAAGTAGGTCAGTTACTTGGATCGACTAAATAGCTGATTCCTGCGGACTGCGACAGATACTAAGGATCAGGCTGAATAGCCGATTCAAGGAAAGAACAAGAAGAAGGCCGATTTCAGTCTGGCCAATGTACTTGATATGATTTACAGAAAGAGTTGAACATGAGTTACAAGCCCAATAAGGACCGAATAGAAGAGATAAATTCAACATGAAGAGCATGGCCGGTCTGCACAGATTCTTGGTCTTCATCGGCTATTGAATTGAGGATGTTCAGGCGTTGATTGATCTGTCTGCCTTCAATGACTATGGCGCTGACTTGTTTTCTCTTCTCGGTCATATCAACAGTACTTGTGGACACAAAAATTTCATGTTGAGTGATGGTCGAGTTTACTTCCTCAAGCTCCTTCATCAGCTGCTCGAGCCTAGTCTTCAGAGTGTTCAGCTCTGACTCGGCTGAGGTGATGTTGTGCTTCAGCAGTTTGACTTGATCTGCCAATACATGAGCCTCTTGCTTGTTGATCGACCTGTTATTTCTCAGCTGCTCAAGCTCGGCCAAGTTTATGTGGGCAGTGTTCATTCTTGAAGTGGCACTTTTGAGCTTGACAAGCTGCTTCAAGAGGCTAAGAGTTGCCAGGTTTATATGCTGTTGGACCAGCTCAATTGCCTGATCGATTGTTTTAGGTTGCCGGGTTAGATCAAAAAGGTCTATCTCCAGCTGAGACAAGAGCTCATTTAGCCGATTCCTAAAGTCTGGCTCTGGCAGAGCTGTGGATTTGGAGCTTAGTTCACCTTCGTCACAATATTCTTTCAGATCAAAAGAATAGCTGGGAGTTGAAGGCTGCAACGCCTGCATTCAGATGTTAGGAGATGATAGCATGGATAATGTGATCAGTTAAAGGATATGTGCTCCACCTGAATAGAGGCTGAAGGGACTGGAGCTGATGAAGTGCCTGGTTGATCTGTCGTGGCAGTCTCCTTTTCGGCAGTGGGAATGGCCTCAGTGTGTGTTCCTATGATCAATTGAAGCTCTACAGTAATAAAAGTGAGTGAGCAATAGAGCAAGCACGATGAGTGTTAACAGCCGAAGGGCCTTACCTGGATGTTCAGGAGATGGTGTTTTCTCTTCTTCAAGTTTGTTCCACGAAGGAGGGCTATTCGGCTGCATTTTTAGAAAGGATCAGAAAATATTCAGTAAGAAAGGATTGTATGCTTACAGATTTGGTTAATACCTGAGTTCCTTCTCCTTCTTGCTGGATAGCAATGTTTTTATCCATCCCCGAAAAGCCTTCAGCCGTGTCTTGGTGGCCTATTGTTTCTGGGAGGACTTCGGCTTGAATATTTTCAGAAGATGTCTGAATCGGCTGAATGCTTGCCTATTATACAGTCGATTCGGTCAGGTAAGCTGAGTGAATGAAGCAGAGAATATTTCAAGACATCCAAGTACCTGGGTAAGTTTCCTTTTAGATCTCTTCTTGGTGGTCATCTTCTGGAGGCTCGATGAAGCTTTTCTTTTTGGAGCTTGAGCAGCTATCATGCTGACAGGGGCCTGCATTATTTGTTTCACTGATGGAGCCTAAGAGCCTAGCCTGGCAGTTGGACATGGATGATAGTAGTCGATCTGCGATGGCGGTTCAACCTCTGGGTCCTGTATTTACAAGGAGTTAGAGTATATATAATGGCCGGTTATAGTGAAATCGGTTACCAGTGCTTACTGCTGTTGCAGGATTGAAACTTGGGTCCAAGGTTTGGCATTTGTCATGAATTTTCTGACAGAATAGATGAGCATGCCATTGTTGCCACCAATGATCGAAGCTTTCATGAGTCATTGATATTTGGTTCCATTGCTCCATGGTATAATGTGGCAGATCTGTTCCCAGGTTTAAAACCCTGTCGGCTTCTAAGTTGGAAGTAAGCTCATCTCTGGGTTTCAGGAGATGTAGAAATGGAAGCTTGGGGGGCAGTTGTCCAAAGCACAGTTATTTAGCTGCTACATTGGGTTGGTAAAATTCATATGAAGGCCAGCTAGGTTCAGTTTTGCTAGAGCTTCAGAGATGCTTGAAGTCAGCTGGTAATATGCAGGGTTTTATCATTACATTCAGAATTTTAGTTGCTCCTGCATCGGAACACCCTGTGCTGAATTTGAAGCTGTAAGGCCTTGAGAATTCCTCGTCCTCTGTGTAGGGAAACCAGTTCAGGATTCCTGGTCCCTGGCCTCTGTAAAGTTTTTCAAGCAACTGGCCTCAGCTGGCATTGATGTTTATGGCTGAAACAGCCTCACCAAAACTCTGGCAACCTCGGGTGACCTTATGTTGATCTTCTGCATATTCCATAGAAGAATAGCCATGGTTTTTCAAGTTTGGTCTGACCATCTTGTGCAAATGGAGGTTTAGCCACAATTGGATCAGCCACCAGGGCCCTGTTGTACATTGAACCTCTTCGCCCTTGAGTAGATAGCCGGTTACTCGGCTCATTAGTCTGTAAGCAGAGCCCAGCAGAAGTTTTTCCAGAGGGATTGATTGACCTTGGGCTAGTTTCTCTGCAAGAAATTTGAAATGATAGGCTGGTCCAAGAGAAGAGCCACAGAAGATGAACCTCTCCAACCACAAGATCAGGAATGCTATATGTTTCCTTTCGTTGACGCTGGAGGTTGTCATCTGGTGGGTATCAATATAGTCTGTCCAGCCTTTGTACTCAGTCAGCTTGGGAAATCTCTTCTTGCCCGTGGACAGTAAATTCCAGTACTGGTAAGTTCCAGTAATTTGGAGGCTGGTGAGCATGTGGATATCACCAAGGGTGATGGTCATCGGCCCATCTCCAAATATGAAGGCATTCAGGGAGTTTGACCAGAAATAGCTAGCGGCGATGAGAAGTGGTTCATTCTTCTTCATTTCACAGAGAGATAAATCAAGGCATTGGCTCAAGTTGCGCAGCTCCCAGTCTGCTCGTTTCTTCTCAGAAATGCGACGGAACCAGTTCCTCCACCCTGTGGGTATGTTGGGCCAGTTCCGGAAGAAATTCTTTGTCCATCAAGATACATTCACTAGAGAAGCCCGGAAGGGGATTTGGCTGGTCTCCATACTGATGAGTTTCGTAGGGTCAGAATCGCCCATTGGGCCGAGGAAGAAGGCGGTCAGCGCATCCGACAGCGGAATCAAAATCTCATTCTTCAGAATCTAGAGGCGGATGATATATGTGACCAATAGAACCAAGATTCATGAATGGAAGGCAGGTTGGCAAGGTTCGTACCGCGGGGATCTCAGAAGGAGTCACCATTGCTTGCGGATTCTTGAAGGCGGCAGATCGAGGCCGGAGAGACGACAGGGGATTTCTTGGCTAGGGTTTTGGTTTGCGGAGTTTTCGAAATGATGAGAGGGAAGTTGCGATTTTGGCTAGCAGGTGGACTGAATCAAGGCTCGGTGCTAATTTTGGAATAAAACCAGTTTGTCCCAAAATTGGGGGGCATGTGTTTACACCAAAATCTGGACCGGGTGCAGATAGCCGATTTCGGGGCAGAGGCCCAGACATATAGTCGATCGGGTCCCGAAATCGATTGTTGGGCTGAAGCGTAGACGGTGCGGTTGAAGGAAATAGCCGATTGATGACGTCAGCACAGGTCTCCGGCACCAAGGAACGATCACATTCGGAGTCCGATAAAGGAAGAAAAGATTGGGCTCCAAGTTACCTTTAATTTAGGAAAGTTTGTTAGTTTCCGTATTTATCTTGAGTTGTAATTTGAATAGGACTCTATCAAAGCCCTGGGTATAAATATAAGCCCCGGCCATTGTAACAAAACACACATCAATAGAACACATCTTTCGGCCGCGGCCAAAACTTAGGAGTAGGAGTAACGTAGATCTCGGCGAGTTCTTCAATCGGGTTGAGTGTCATCCGGTGGACGCAGGCTTGCTTGTAAGTACCGTCATGCCTCGTTAAACTTTGTCGCTTTAATGTCATCCGGTGGACATGGGAGCATCGTAGATCAGGGTTGATTCTTATTTGATATAAGTTTAGCGTCATCCGGTGGATGTGGATTTAGATCAAATAAGGATTAGTTATCTATTCATGTTTGTTTTCTTGTTTAATCTATGTTTAAACGTCATCCGGTGGACGAAGGCTTAGGTTGAGCTTGATTATGTGCATGGATTAGTTATCGGCTCTAACTAATTTGGCATCTTAGTTAGATTCATTAAGTTATCAAGATGTTATTTGTCATTTGCTGTTTATTTATTAATATAACATCTTTCTGCCTGATCAAGATTGCATAGTGTTGGCCTTAAATCTACATGAAAAAATTTCATTTGTGTCTCGTTCATGTTTATGCTTTGTTATGATATTCGGTTGATTCGGCTAGTACTATCATAGTCTTGTTCGTACGTGATGAAAAGGCTTGACAAGAGCCGATCTGAATGAATACAGAGCCGCCGGCCTTCTAGACCAGCTTTGTATTCCTTTAGATTTGCTCGTGATTATTTTCGAGAATAAATCTAAATTGGTGCAAAGCCGTAGACCTTCTAGACCAACTTCGTATCAATTTCAGGTTTATACTTGAAACTAATCACCGTTAAGTTTTCTGCTTCACGGACCCTGGATCGGCTAATTAGCCGACGCAGTTGTGCTTTACGAGAAAAACCAGTTAACCGATCGCGCCTTGCCAAATCGGCTAAATAGCCAATTCCTGTCTGTTTGACGTTCAGGCAGTCCGAACTGAATGATTTGACCTGTTTACAGCAATCGATTATGATTTAATCTGTTACAACTATCTGCATAGATTTGTTTAATGTAGATTGTTCTATTTGATCACGCATCAATCGATTATGTATCAGTTCAGTATCTGTTTCTATGACAAAACATGCATATACGCCGGAATCGACTCTTTAGTCGATTTCCGATTAAATCGGCTCTCAGAGCCATATAGTTGGAACTATCTGGACACACCGGTTAGTTCCGCCCTGTGATTACTAATTATTATCTTTTCCTTGTCAATTGCAGGTCAAATTGACTGGCACGCCTAAGGGTTATCGGCACTCTCTGACCGGGTTTAAAGCTAGCTGGATCTTGAAAGCTCCGACGCTCTTGAGATCATATCCGGCTTCTCTGGTGTGTTGAGACGCAAGAACCACATTTTGTGCCAATAATTGTTTTGTGACTAGTGGATCGACCAATATTACCCATTGGGTCAATAAGGTCCGGCCCTAACAATCCATTTTAGACTTTAGGGCTGGCCCTCGTGATCCATTGGCCCTACTTTTGTGGGTCGGGTCACTAGTACACAAAATCTCTGTGTTGGCGGTTGGGAACGCATTTCTACAGGCGTTTCTCCCAACCGCCAGCGGGAAAGCCCAGTTGGCGGTTTCCAGTGAACTGCCTGTAGAAAAGTATTTCTACAGGCGGTTCTCTTTAGGAACCGCCTGTAGAAACACATTTTCCACAGGCGGTTCACATAACTAACCGCCTGTATTTAATTTTTTCGCCTTTTTCAAAACAGGTTGTGCACTGTTTTTTAATATTATAATACGATATAATATTGAATATATTAGGTCCTATTATACAGTCATTATCAATACATATATATACAAGCATGCAATTAATTAATTAATTATATGTACAAACATATTTAATATATACTTCTAAGTTTTTACATCACATGCGATATCGAGATATATATATACAAATACACATGCATCGATCAATGTTTTTACATTGTTCGTGCCCTAGCTAGTAATCTTCACGCTGAAGATTTAGGCTGCCAATATCTGTTAGCGCTCTATACTTGGGCTGTGCTAAGGCGCCGGTAGGATCGTGATAGTTGTCGTCGAATGATATGATTTGTTTCAACATGAAATTGCACATGTCCTCGACGATGCCCAGCAAAGTTTGTTCTGACATGTTATTTGTCCTTTCTATCTTACATCCCTGTCCCTGTATAAACATCAAATTTTTTAACTTGATTATTACACATTAATTTGAATTTTAATGACATATTATTGCTTGTTCATTAATTACCTCAGGGTTGTTGACGTATCGTCCGTTGACTCTCATGAACTCGCACATGTAATATCCACAGTGGACCGATCCATATGGTTGCTTATGGCACTATATATAAAAGACAAATAATTAAGTTGCCAACTTCATATATTGTCATATATGTGTCATGTGTATAGCATATATAATAAGGTATACATACCGGGTAATCATAAATTATATTCATTGGAGGAATATTCCCCAACGACTTTTTCTTTCCCTTTCCCTTTTCTAGTTTGGGCCACCGCCAAGCCCTATATATAACAACTCGAATTAATCATTACCAAATTAATTAATCTCTCAAGCTGATCACACATCGACAAAAGTATATATATGCATGCATACACGAAAACTTGGCTTACCGCTCTATGAGAACCAGGACAGTTGCATATTTTGAGGGCAAGTAGTTTGCGGAGTCAAAGACCACCACCCGTCCATCCCTTGGATAAATATAAAAGCAGATCCAGTGGTCCCCGCACGAATCAAATTTGTGAATCCATATTAATGATGTTGTAATATACACAATTAAGCTCACACACAGTATATATATTATACTTACCCAAAGTGGTACGGGGCCATTATGACTTGTCTGTTCCTCCACTGCTTCAGCGCGTTCCCAATATAAATGGCATATTTGGCTTCAAGGTCCTTACGCATCTCCACTATTTTCAAGGAAGCTTCTTCCTCACTCAAGCCCTTTAGTTTATTATGTTCCGTCCTGATTCTTAATGTATGCTGCTCCTCGCATAGTTTCATTGGAGAAAGATACCCAATCAACTTGCTTTCCTCTCTTTCCCCACGATTCTCCTACTCATCATATTGCATTCTGCAAGAGGATCATTTTTTTTAATGTCAGAGATCCTCATCAAACTTGTTTACACAACATAACAAATTCATGATAACGACACACAAGCATATACTTACAATGCAAACAATGTGACGGTCTGTACGTCAAGTCTTTTGAGGTTCATCATCAACCAGATGTCCTCGAAGCTGAGATAGGCCATACCCTGGGTACAAAGAAAAGCCCCATATGGTATACTTACAGTTATCGAGTCGAGGCCAGCGTGAGAAGCTCTCATGTACCAGTCGTGCATTCTTTTTATACCAGCTGGGATGCTTGTTAGTCGCTTCCAACTGAGAAGAGGCTTGGTAAACACATATTCTTTTGGGACATCTTCATAATCCTTCTTCGTTGGCTTCCTGATCTGTATGACTTCCTCTTTTGCTGCCTTCTCGTGCTCAGCCAAGTCAACGACACGTGTCGTGCGAGACTTTTCAATTCCTTTCATAAACAGAGCCGTGCCAGCAAAATTCTTCTTCGGCTCATGTGGGGAAACCAATTTGGGTATCGGAAATTTCCTCTTCTTAGGCGGCGACGGAGCTAGCGGGGTCGTAAGCAACTGTTCGGATTCTTTGGCTGGTGGGGAAGAGTGAGGCCACGGTGGTGGCGGGGTTTGTTGCTTAGGTGATGGTGGGTCAAGAAGACGAGGTGATGGTGGGTCAGGAAGACGAGGTGATGGTGGGTCAGGATGACGAGGTGATGGTGGGTCAGGTTGTGATGACTCGGCATGTGTAGACTCCTGAGTTAGTGGCTGCTCCTGAGTCAACTGGACGTCTCGTCGAGGCCACAGGATGAAATTTTTGACAGCCTGGCCGAGTTTCTCAATATCCTCTGGGCCTGGGATGTCTAGCATGTCGTCCTCATATCCTTGGACGACCGTTGAGACTTCTACCTTACAGTAGTCATCTGGAATGTCGCTGTTATGGTACCTACGTCCTGGGATAGCAAAGCCACTGGCCACTTCCCTTGTACGATTATTATTGAAACCGTACCTTATGACTAGGGAACAAGGTGTTGGCCCTGTGATGTCATCAACTGGATAGCAAACCTTGTTGGCCGTAGACGCGACACTGCTTTTAATCGGTGGACTCGCTAACTGTTGATCAGTTGTTGGTACAATCTGCATCTGGGACGGAGCTTGAGTGGTCGTCATTTGTTGATTGGACACCACGCTCACCAATTGCTGCACCAAGTCAGGATCAGGGTTAGCTAGCATTGCAGACATCATCTCTTTGAAGTCCTTCTTGGCCTCTTGCTCAAAATAACTCTTCATCTCTTCCATGTATCTATCACGTTTCTTGTACATGTCCTCCCACTCCTGACCAAATCCTTCTTTCCATCCCTTCCTGGATGAGATCCCTCGTACACGTCCAGGATGCTCGGGGTTACCCAGAGCAACAGTCAGGACGTCCTTCTCCCTTTGTGGCCTGAATGATCCTTTCTTTTCCTTAGCTGCCACCGCATAGATGTTCTTTGCAGCTTCTTCCACCAATGGATCATGAAAGGACGCGCCTGTATCTGTTATTTCTCTAGGTTTTCGAGCACGAAGCCAATTCGCGCTCCATTCGCCAATTTGCTCAGACAGCACAGGCAACCCCGCCGCCTTCCTTTCAGCCTCTTCTCTTCTCCATTTCTCTAGCTGACGGTCATATCCACCTGAGCCAAGGTGGTGCTGGTACACGTTCTTCTTTGCTTGTTCTGAAGCGGCTTGGCTCACAGCTAGGAATTCCGGCCGATTCTTCTGCTCTTGAAAAACAGCCCACTGACCTGCCGTGATCTTGTACTTCGTTGTCGGGTCCAACCCGACCTTCAGGTATTTTACATTGAGCTCATACCTCCAGCCTCGGAACGAGATCGCAATCTGCTTCATGGCATATGCCCTAATGAGGTTTTCTGAACCCTGAGGAAAAAGAAACCTCGTGCAAAACTTATTCCACATGGCCGTCTTTGTATCAGCTGGCACATCCTTCCAATTATATATTGTGCAGTGTAGCATATCTCTAACTAAGAAACCAACTGCGTTTCGAAACTTAGCTGGCACTGGTTGAGGAGCTACAGGTTGTCCTTTGGCATTTACTTCTGTAACCCGATATGTTTTGTCCGGCCACTTGTTCGCTCCCCTGTCACCTCTTGCTCGATCACTCTGCTTCCTTTTCCTTGAACCAGTCTCGGTGGTCGTCTCGGTTGGTTCTGGTGTGGCGTCTCCGGGTGTCACTGTATCTTCTTCAGCAATTTGGCAGAATTGAGACATCACCTCCTATATCATAGATGTAAGATGTAAAATAATAAACACATGAAATCATGCATGGTAAGTTAACCATGTGTAATGTAAACACATGAAATCATGGATGTGTTTACCTTGTCATTTGCCGGATCGTAATTTGGGTCACGCTGCATTTCACGGCGAGCCACCCTATCGATGCTAGGGCACGGATCGTTAGGGGTGTGGTATCCTTCGTCTTCCGAAGTAGAGCCACTCTTGTCATTGTGGGAGGGTCGTGCTTGTCCTTGGTTATCATTATGGGGCGACCCTTGTCCTTGGTTCATTGCAGAACTCATGGTGATGTTTCTAGCATATACAAAGGAAAAAAAATCATTTATTAAAAACCAAACTATAATTGGACTACATGAACTAATGAAAAAGATAATTAATTAAGTAAGCCTAGTTATAACAAGAAAACCCTAACTAAATGAACAAATGAACTAATAGAAAACCTTAACTAATAATTACAATGCAAAAAGAAATAATCATTTATAATATGTATACATATAACATGAAAGGAATAATCATTTATTAATAATGGTACAATGGAAGATATATATACATAATTAAACTAACTATAATGAAAACAAAAACCTAACTACAAAACCTAACTATAAAGAATAAACTAACTAATTAAACTAACTATAATGAAAATAAAAACCTAACTACAAAACCTAATTAAAATAAACAGCTAATTAACTAACCCTAACTATAGTTAAACTAAAAACCTAACTAATCTAACTAATTAAAAGAAAATAATTCACTAAACCTAACTAATAAAACTAAAAACTAATTTAACAAAACCTAACTATAAATAAAAACTAACAAAAAAAAGAAAAAAAATGGAGGCAGCCCGGCCCCTAGCAGGCCGGCCCAATAGCAGGCCGGCCTGCTAGCCCCGACCACGGCAGGCCGCCCAGCGCCCGCCGGCGCGCTGCCACCTCCGCCGACGCCGCGGACCACCGGCGACTACCGCCACCGCCACACCACCACCACGCGGCCACCTGCATGCCTGCGCACGCTCGCCGCCGACCATAGCCGCGCCGCCACGGGTCGCGCGCGCCACTGCCCGCGGCCGCCGCCGCCGTGCCACCCCACGTCACCACCACCACCGTCGTCGCGCACTAACGGCGAGAGAGAGGAGAGGGAGAGAGAGGAGAGAGAGAGAGCCCTACCGGGGAGCAAGCTCGGCGGCGCAGCTCGGTCGATGGCGGTGCGCGGCGCATGCGGGTCGACGGAGGCGGCACGGGAGGGTTCGCACGGCTACGGCGAACCTCGGCGGCGCGGCACGGAGCGAGGCGGAGAGAGAGACGTTGACACGGCGGCGTGGCTGGAATCGCAGCGGCGGCAGGTGGCGATTCCGGCAGCCTAACGGCGTCCGTGAAGAATGCGCGGCCTCCGGGGACTTAGCGAAAATTTGGATTCGGATGGCGGGATTTATATTGGGCATGTTTTTGCAGGCGGTTTTCTTAAGGAACCGCCTGCAGAAATCATTTGTGCAAGCGGTTGATATAGTAAACCGCCTGCACAAATCGTGTTAGTGCAGGCGGTTGACTTAGAGAACCGCCTGCATAAATGATTTCTCGAGGCGGTTCTCTAAGACAACCGCCTGCAGAAATAATTTTTTATTTTTACAAGTAATCTTATTCTATTTTGCACATAATAATATAAATATATTGCTATATATTATTCTGGACTAATTATGCTATATTTAAATCATGCAATGGTTAGTTTTGGGTTAACCAATTATTAATTATTCATATTTTGGGTTTGTAGCTTCAAAAGTAGTGGTTATTTTTTTGTTTGTTTTGTAATTAGGTTATCTGCATTATATATAAATAATATGTATTATTTTATGTATTTTTTTCATTGGTTTTGCAAACTTCTTAGGGTTAACCTATGGTTTACCTAGGGTTAAGCTAGGGTTTACCTATGATTAAGATAGGGTTTACGTAGGGTTAAGATAAGATAGTGTCGATTGACATATTATCACACATGATGGTGGAGAAGATAATATTTATGTTCAAATGGACTACAAGACTCACAAATAGTACAAGACACATGATCCTAACTAGCTAGCTAGCTATCCTGCTACTGTTCTTCCTTCTCCATCGTGGCGCACCCATGGCAATGCAGTTGATGGGATGCTTCGCTCAACATTCTTTATCTTGATTGGATGGTCTTTAAAGACACTCATTTCGTCGAATTGGTTAAAATCCTCCAGATCAGTTACATCGTCAACTCCTATGGCTTGTTGTTTTCCAGGAAAAACAACATGTTTCGGCTTGTCGGTGCTTTTCTTCTCATTCTTGGAAAGGACCTGTTCAGCATAGAAGACCTATGCAGCACGGTTAGTAAGGATCCATGGGTCATCTTTGTAACCTACTTTACTTAGATCAAGAACTCTGAGCCCATAGTTATCCACTGTGACATGTTTGTCTTCAACCCATTGGCATCGAAACACGGGGACCTGGAATGTACCATAATCTAGTTCCGATATGTCCTCAATGAAGCCAAAGTAAGTAGTGATTTCACCAGTTCCATCATTTAAGGACTCGCACCGAACACCACTGTTTTGTGACATACTCTTTTAGTTCTTGGATTTGGTACAAAACGTGAAGCCACTAATGTCATAGGTTTGCCATGTCGTGACCTGGCGTGATGGTCCCGATGCCAATTTCTTGATGGTTTTTTCCTCAATTGTTTCCCCATTTAGAATGTTCTTCTCACTTAGCCATGTGATAAACCGCTGCTTGTGTTCTTTCATTATCCAATCATCAGTGCATCTAGGATTGTGTTTTCGAAGCTCATTAATGTGTTGCTCGATGAAAGGGTCAATTAATGATAGCTGTTGTAGGATGCTGTGGTGTGCCTCAAGGACTATTTTGTAATCTGAAGGGATGAATGATTTCCGTCCCATCCTCCCGTGTCCATGCAGCCTACCCTCATGTCGTGTGGGAGGCAAACCTATTGCAATCTGGTCTTTTAGGACATTATTGCAGAAAGGACCTCCGGACTGTATGGCCTCTTCGGTCAAGTACCCCTCTATCATGGATGCCTCAGGACGAGCACGCGTTGAAACATAGCCATTCAATATTGACATGAAACGCTCATATGTCCACATTTCATGCAAATACATGGGGCCCAATGCTTCTATTTGTCCCATTAAGTGCACCATGAGGTGTACCATTATATCAAAAAAAGATGGGGGAAACACATCTCAAGCTGTGATAATGTCTCCACTACGAATTCTTGTAGAGAAGGCAACTCATCGCGGTCAATTACCTTCTGTGAGATCTTATTGAAGAAGTAGCACAACCTTGTTATTGCCATCTTTAAGAACACTGGCTTTATAGCCCTGATGGCAAGAGGGAGGAAGGTAGTCAACATGACATGACAATCATGTGAGTTGTAGTTGGTGAGTGTAAGGTCTTTCATTGACACAATACTCCTTAAGTTGGAGCAGAATCCAGATGGAACTTTCAAATTCTTCCAGCACACACATATCGCATGCTGCTCATTTTTGTTGAGGTTGTAGCTTGCTGCTGGGAGGTGGTACTTCCCATTTTCAAGAGGAATGGGTGAAGTTCCTTTTTTATGCCTAAGTTTACCATGTCTAGACGTGATTTCAGTCCTTCCTTCGTCTTGCTCTTCATGTCTAGTAAGATGCCAACTATGCTCTCAAACACATTCTTCTGAACGTGCATGCCATCGATCGCGTGTCGTACGTCCAACTCTTTTCAATATGGCAAATACTTGAAGAAAACTGACATCTTCTTAAATGTAGCCCCTGGAGTTGGCTTGACATCCTTTCTGGCCTTCCCTTCTTTTGTCTTCTTCCCGAAAGCGAACTTGATGTTTTTGACAATTTCAAAAACTCTTTGACCTTTGCTGTTACCTGATTGAGCAGTAGAAAAGTTAGCTATATGGTTGGATATGTTCAACATTATCACCGACCAATGAGCAAAAGATTACCTGATGAAGCAGTAGAATGTAGTTCATCCATATTGTCGAAGTACTTATCCATCTTACGCAAGCGGAACTTATTTCCTTTCGATAAGAAACGTCTGTGCCTCATATAAACTAGCTTATTTGATTCATCTAGTATACACAAGCTGTTTCATCTATGCATATTACACAACCAACCTTTTCCTTGAACTGCCCTGATAGCACGAATAGAGCAGGGTAGTCATTGATGGTAACAAATATAATTGCTTTCAGTGTGAATGTCTCTTTGCGGTACTCGTCCAACACTTTGACACCTTCTTCCCATAATTTTTTCATGTCCTCCATTAAGGGCTCCAAAAAGATATCCATGTCAACTTCAGGTTGTGTAGGTCCAGAAATAAGAAGTGTTAGCAAAAGGTATTTTTGCTTCTGCATCAACCAAGGAGGAAGGTTGTATATGGTGAGGATCACCGGCCATGTGCTGTGCTTGCTGCTCCTCTCGGCAAATGGATTTATTCCATCCGTACTCAGAGCGAACCTAATATTTCTTGGCTCATTAGCAAAATCTGGGTGATTTGCATTGAAATCTTGCCATTGCTTGCCATCAGCTGGATGTCTTAGCTTTCCATCGTCCTTGTGCTCCTCAGAAGCATGCCAACCCATAAGCTTGGCATCGTCAGGGTTTGCAAACAAACACCTCAATCGATCAACCACGGGAAGGTACCACATCACCAGAGCCGGAATCTTTTTCTGCGCATAGTAGTCTACTTCCCCTTTTTCTTTCTTCGTGGGTTTTGAACTCTGCTGGGTTTTCTTTTTCCTCTTACCTGCTGTAGACACAGAGGCTACGTTCTCTTCCTCTCGATAGTCTTTGTTCGTCTTGTACCTACTTGCGCCACAATTTGGACACCTCTCCAAGTCTTTATAATCATCACCTCGATAAAGGATGCAATGATTTCTACAGGCGTGGATTTTTTTGACACCCATAGTAAGCGGAGTGATTAGCTTCTTTACGTAGTAGGTATTAGCTGGCACGTTGTTCTCCTTTGGAAGCATGTCTGCTAGAATACTCGAGAACGCATCGAAGCCAGCATCACAAAGACCATATCTAGCTTTGACCATCAACAACTTCATCACGGACCGCAGGGTCGTGAACTCTTTCGTACAACCCTTTGACTCATCGTAAAAAGTCTCTTCTGCTGCCTTCTTCATGGCCTCCATACCTTTCACGAAGAACATTGATGGATCAGTATGACGACGCAACATTGCGTCTAAGAATTCTGCATCTTCCTCAGCATCTGGTAGGACATGATCAGTTCTGTCGTCTACATTTCCTCCAACGAAATCATGATCAGTAACATTTGGCACTACATGTTCACTCTGGGTACTAGGCTGATGTGTCCCTCGTACAAACTTATCCAGACCATCGGCGCCGATGTTCTCACGGTTTTCAGCTAAATAAGGTGCAGAACTACCCTCTCCATGCTTAGTCCAAATCAAATAGTCCTGCATAAATTCTCGACGGACCAGATGAGAAAGGATTGGCTCTGTGTCATCGAACACAACAATATTTTTGCAGTCTGTGCATGGACAATATATGTGCTTCATGTCTGTTCTCCTAGCATGGCTCTTAGCGGCATCAATGAACCGGTTGAGCTCAGGTAGGTATGATGGATCGACTCTTGGTAACTTATACATCCAGTATGACCTCTCCATCATTACCTATAAATAACAAATTAAATGAAAAGAGAGACAATAATGGTAGAACCCGAGATCCAAAAAATGGCTAAATAGAGCAAGAATGGTTCAAAAAGATGTGAGAGGTATAAACTAATCTTTTTTTAGAAAATCTCCTTCCAAAAAAATGAAGATGAAAACCTCTCCCCTTGTAGAGGGTGAAATGCATGTAGACCTCCAAATCGCCTCCAATGAAAGTTGGCTGCGAGTTCTGCTTAGATCGGGGAGGAAGAATGGGTATTCACTATTATAATCTTCCATTAAATCATGTTAATCATACTACGCATGCAAAGTCATACAATTATGGCTTAAATGCTTATATTATTTTATGATGTAATTAAAACTAATTAATATGCACCAAATAAATAAATATATGATTAAAACATAGCTAATAATATAAAT
>JAHLJS010000003.1:2770125-2962625 GCA_038502445.1 Eremochloa ophiuroides | reverse complement strand
CATTTCAAACAAAAATGATGAGAATTGAAAATCCTAGTAATTGCAGCTAGCATTCTTCAGCCATATCCTAAATAAATGGGTTAGCCTTGTATCTAGCTGTGAATCAAGGACTATAACTGATCTATGCCCAAAATGAATACAGGCAAGTAGTCATGCAACTAAAAGTGTTTGTTTGATGATGCTACTTGCTACACTGCATGTATAAGGGAGAGAGAACATGGCAATAGCACTTCCAGCTAGTAGAAGTTCATTATAAAAATGAATGGTACCAGCTGCCTAAGTTTTATATTTTTCTACTTAGGACAGTAAACTGCATCTAGAAATGTCATCAATGTAACAAGGCAGGGCACATGGATTGTTTTAGTTACTGCCAAGTGCCAATCAGTTAGAATTCTTAGGTTGGTAGAAAAGTCAGCTTACCAACATTGTATCATGGTACAGAGCTGTACTTCCATATCATAAATTCCATTGCACCCAGCCACTACCGCTCCTAAAGAACTTGCCTGAAAAATGCAGTGCTTGAATGATGAGCTAAAATCTCTACAGGAAATATTTAGTCACTCAAGAAACTAAGCATGAAAGTAGTCACTCAAGACACCTGAAAGCATGGACGAAAGTTTCCCTTGGACTGTATACTAACATTTTAAGACATACCTTGCAAAATGAGTGGAGTTCATCCACTAGCTGTGCTCTCCTATAGAATAGCTTAGTGGTAAGCTCACTACCTCTGTTACAGATTTGTTGGTAAGCCAAGGTAGCAGTTCTGCTGCTGCCCACCTCAGCCTCCTGTCAATGTAATCCTGATAACAAAATCCTTCTTGTATGTTAAATACCTCAAGTTCGTCTAGAACTAGCTAACTATAGCCATAGGGTAATATTATGAATATAGACAATCTGCAAGCAAACTTGGTTCAGAGTTCATAGGAAATTTTCATTGCTGCACTGTGGTCCATGTGCAATTTTCAAATATCTAGCCATTAAAAACAATTCTCACCTCCTCATTGATGCATGCTAAAACATTACTAGCAGGATCCAAATGTTTATGCGCAGGATATCTTTTAGGTACCTGCATGGAGACAACCTTCCAGTTTCAGCAATCAGCTGTAGCAAATTACAGAATAGCATAAATGTCAAATCTTACAGAGACTCAGAGTCAGAGAGCATAATTTGAGGTGCTATGGCACTTAGCATTTTCAAAAAAAAAGCAAACACAATACGCATATAATCTCACAGACTTCGGTGCTTCAGTATTTCACCAGAACACACAATGCATCAATGACACAATACTTGACTACTTGCACACACTTGTAAATGACTGAACTAGTAATGTCAGACTAAATAGGGCTCAGCATGAATATCACAGAAAAACATCAAAGGAACACAGGGATTCGGGATTTTATCTCACTTGTCAAGGACTGAAGCACCTCAAATTTTCAGTTTTCTGGAACCATCAGTTTGTTTATCAGTGTGCTGACACCTGAGCAAGCATTAAGGCCATCTTCATAAATTGCTATTAGGCACCTGAGGAAATAAATATCTGAGTAGTAATACAGTCAATTGCGAGTCAAGCATTTTCATAAAGGTCACCCTAGAACATACGTGAAATATAAAATTAAGGGTGCCAAACAAAGCCAGGCCAGCAAGAATACCTGTTGCAAATTATAATTTCGTTGTAATCCCAATCCTCAACCCATCCACAAACGGCACAGCGTTCAGTTGTTCATTTAGCACTGACAGGACTGTAAGCAATAGCTGCAGACATCAAGGCCTGCGAGGCCGCTCGGGGCGCTGTCGAGGCCACACTGCCCGCCGTCGACGTCGTGCCGCGTGCCTGCAAGGCCGCGCGGGGAGCCGTCGGGGCCGCGCGCGCGCCGCCCGCCACCGAGGCCGCGTGAGGCGCCTCCGAGGCCGCGCCGGCCGCCGCCGAGGCTGCTCCGCGCATCTGCGAGGCCGCGCCGGCCGCCGCCGAGGCCGCTCCGCCCGCAACCATGGCCGCTCCGCCCTCCTCCGATTCCGCGCTGCACGCCTCCGAGGCTGAACCGTCCGCTTCCATGGCCAGCGCTCGATCTAGGGTTATGGGGAGGGAGGGAGTCGGCCCCCTGGCGTGCTCGGGAAAAGTCGCGAGCACGAGTCCCTCAAGCATCGACGAGTTCAAATAGGAAATTTTCTCCTAGATAAACGAATAAATAAATAAATAACAATTTTCGACCGGCTTATCTGTGACGCGGGTCAAGAAAATGGGTCACAGATATCTCCTTAAATCAGTGACGCGTTTACAAAACACACGTCACATTTGCTATCTGTGACGCGTTTTATCAAGAAGAGTCACTGATATCGCCTTCTATCAGTGACGCGTCTAGAGAAAACGCGTCATATTTTTTATTAGTGGCGCGTCTTCTTAACCCGCGTCACATATACGTCCATCTATTTGTGACGCGCCTCAACAATACGCGTCACAATTTTTATCAGTGACGCGTTTTGTTTGCAAGGGTCACTGATATAATGTTATTGGTGACGCGTCTTGCTCGTAGACCATGGGCAACAGCTAAATTAGTGACGCGTATTGTTAACCCGCGTCACTGATATTCTATTAGTGACGTGTTTTTTGCCTGAGTCAATAATCAAGGCGTCACTGATAGGCTTTTGTGGCATAGTATATTATAGCCCATAAAACATCTATTAATGTTTAAATGATGGTCACATAGGGTGCTTTGAAAACATACTTGCAAACAAGCCATTGACTACCTCCCTCTCTAAACTCTTTCCGACCTAGCCACCTAATGAGGACCACCTTGTTTTCTACTACATCTCATGCACTTTTCGATGACATTGAGCCCATGCACTATGCTTTAGACCTTCTAATCCAGCTCCTCCCACATCCTTGTCCTCTCAGGAGCGTCTCTAGAGCGGCCCGCAGCTTTCTCCCCCGCCGTCGCTAGAGCGGTCAACCGGAATAATCTCGGCGTCCCTCGCCGCTTATTTTCCTCGTTGGCATTGGCTAGGCACGGATCCAGTGCTGCCATGGCCGGATCCGATGCTGAAGGTTGTGGATCTGCCTGCTGTTGCTGGTTCCAGCGCCGTGGAGCGGTGGAGAAGACGGCGACCGTGTGGGGGCGCGCGACCTTCTGGGTGCCGGGGCAGCAGCTGTGCGAGGAGAGGAAGCGTGAATCAATGACGGCTCCCTTGGCCGGATCTATGAAGGACGACTGGTCCCAGTCGGTTGGAGCGAGGCCCAGAGGCAAGCTGTTGTGCGCTGCAGAGGAGCGGCGCGGAGGGCAGCGTAGCGGCTGGCGCGGTGACCCATGGTGTGGCAGCACGTGCGCATTGAAATATCCTCTTCTTCTGGATATATAAAAACCGGAACATATGTTCTCGGATTTTTTTTTTGTAAAAAAAAATTAATAGGAGAACCATGGTCAGTCATTTGAGTTTGCACACTAATCCGGTGACTGTTTTTTTTTAGGCCGCTGAGTCTTTGCGTGCAGTTTTGGTGAATGCAATCGGTACATGGCTAGCTAAAAACTACCACGCGTACGACAGCTCGGGCGATCGGAGGGGGGGGGGGGGGGGCTCTCCTTGGCAGAGAAGCTCTTGTATGATGGGTCCTACCTAGTCCATCGCTACGTCAGTTTTTCGGAGATGCTGAAAAAGAAAGAGAATCATACCGAGCAGCATGCCCCTGCCCAGGTGGCTTCTGGTTCTGCCTCTGGGAGTAGCCAGCAGCATGCCCCTGCCCCTGCTGGAAGAAGTAGTAATGGTAAGGTGGCGGCTTCTTCTGGGGCTCGTGGGAGTACCCAGCATGCCCAGATCGTGCGGGACAGCTGGTACAAATTGCAGAATCAGATTCCGTTCTTCGTGCTTGAGAAGATCTTGCATGACGTAACCAGATGCTCCGCCAAAGAAGAGTTCACCATTTATGCACATCGTCTGTTGCATTCCCAGGGGATGTGCATCAGCATAGAGCACAAGGACGCTTCCAAGCTGCAGAAGAAGGCACTTGAGGAGGCGACTAATGGTACTATATTCCATCTCCTGCACCTGCTGCACACACTGTTGAAACCAGCTGCGCAGAGCAACAGCAACGACGACAAAAAAGCACAAGGCCAGTGGCGGCGGGCCACAGAATACCGGATGTACGCCAACGTTCAGTTCGAGGGAAGAGAGTTTGGGGACGACGCCGTCTCTGTGCTCGACGTGGACATCCAGGGACCACGAGGCAACGTCGTTATGGTACCTCGCCTGCGCGTCGCCGGGGACACCTGGCCACTCCTGCTCAACCTGATGGCGCTGGAGGGGCAGCACCCACAGCTGGTGGGCACCCACGTCACGGCTTACTGTCGATTCATGTCGCAGGTAGCGTGCACGAAAGAGGACGTGGAGCTCCTAGTGGCCCAAGGCGTCATCGACAACCGTCTAGGCGCGCCGGAGAAGGTCGCGGCGGACTTCTCCAACCTCTGCAAAGGCGTCGTCTTGGACACGAGCGACAGCAAAGCAAACTATCTCAAGCCCCTCTGGCACCGTCTCGACAAACGCTACACGAGTCGATGGCAAAACGTAGCAGCATGGTTTAACCTGAATTACTGGAACTGGAGGAAGGCAACGGTTGTCCTCGGTGTTTCCTCGGCCTTCATTCTTCTTGTCGGTGGAGGGCTCAGTGCAGTCTACCAAGTTTACTCGTATTATCACCCACAGCCACAGCATACCGCACCGGAGGCACCACCACACGGCCACCATTAACCACTCATTACTGCTTTCCAAGCAATAATATCGTATCGTACGTGCACCTTTTATTTTTTTACTAATTATTATTAAGATGTGACAAGTAAGGGTACGGTACTCGTGTGTGTTATTATTGTTATTATTAATTACCTCTGCCACTTTTGACGTTACCAATATATCGTGATTTTATCCAGCTTTTATTCGATCGACTCTAATAAGTAAGGAGTACAGGTGTGTTATATTACTCCTCTGTGTTATTAGACGACAATTAAGATCTGTCATCAGGTTGTTAGGATGTACCTAGACACTTGTATGGGATATCTTAGTTTGTTGAGATTGTTACTTGCTTTGTAAGCCACGCCATGGGGCTTTTCCTGGCTCATATAAACACGTAGCTGAGCTCCCTGGACGGGTATGCTACACAAGTCGACTGCAAAAAGTAGCAGCATGGATCAACCTGAATTACTGAAACTGGAGGAAGGCAACGGTTGTCCTCGGCGTTTTCTCGGCCTTCATCCTTCTTGTCGGTGGAGGGCTCAGTGCAGTCTACCAAGTTCTCTCCTATTATCACCCACAGCCACAGCAAACCGCACCGGCGGCACCACCACACGGGCACTAATAACTTCTTGCTAGCTACTTTAATTTCCAAGCAATATATCATATCTATCATGCACCGTACCTTTTATTTTTGTACTAAGATGTAATAAGGGTACTCGTATGTGTTATTACCTCATCTCTGCCACACTTTCGACGTACACCAATATATTGCGATTTCAAGCAACTTTATTCTACTCTAATGTCTCACAACTATCTCTACAAATAATGCTAATAGTTTTACTAGGTAGCGTGTACGTGCGTTGCTACGGGATATTTAAATTTTTATAATAAAAACACACAGATCGTACGATGAGATAGTAACACTTAGCCATTTCAGCCTACTCTCTCTGTAGCACATTGGAATTATGCTGCCTTATCAGCACATGGGCGCTATAGAATATTTCAATGCACGACAAATCATTAGAATATTTTAATGGCACAAATCACATGCAGGAAGCTCTTGAAACTACAGTCTCTGAAACAACAACACTTTGGATTTACATTTAACAGTCGCACTACCTTCAGAAAGTCTCGGGGCATAGCCATCGCCGTATGACCTTCGGAGGAGCAGGGTGTTGGCCTGCAGCAAGCAGATCATGACCATCAAATGCAGAGGCATCTCACATGGCCGTAGATTGAAAAGCTGAATTTATGTAGCTGAATTGGAGCAACAAAACAGCAGCAAGTTCACGAAATTCAGGGCTGGACATATATGCCTCAGCATTATCCTCTTGGTTACTCCAGGTGAACTGCACTTTGTGCCTCTATTAAGACGCAAATTGAACGTTTTGCAGACTGGGTGAATCAGAACAATAAAATTGTCAACCAAAAGAAGAAGAACCAACCTACCACATTATAATAGCACCAGAACTCTCCAAATTTGCCTGACAATGGAATGGCATCAACATGAGATGCTTTCCAAAGCTATCCAGAAGGCACCCATCCCAAGCCGCTTAGAAGGAAATGCAGCCTGCCATAGGATCTCAAAACTAAGTTTCTTCCAGTGCAATGGTCCCTCCCTGCAAACCAAAGTCTCTCAACGACCATGGCCACCTCCGCCTAACCGTGGCCCACTGCCCCAGACGCCGTCGCTTAGATCCATTGGACTTCCCCGATGAGGGCACGTATGTGAGCTGCTCGCTACCGTAGTAATGCTTGCGACATCCTTGCCCACAGTTGCAGGTCGAGGCCGTCCTCCTGAAGCCAATGGATCCCAGGATGCGGCTTATGTGTTAGTTTCTAGATTTAATTTATCTATTTTTATTGACTCTATGTGTTAGTTTCTGGAGACGCCCCGACGCGCTGCCCCCGCGGCGCCCCCGACGCGCCGCCAGTCCTCCAAGAGACGCTACCCTGCCCCCGATGCCGCTCCCCTGTAGTGACGTCCGCGACGCCCCGACGCCACGGCCCCCGACGCCGCCGCTGCCCTGCTGCGCGCCCCAACGCGACGGTCCTCCTGAAAACGCCACTGCCCAGCCACGACGCCGCTGCCACGATCGATCGCCACTCTTCACGGTCAGTTTTATTCCATGCTGCCGTCAGCTTTGTAGTGTACTATTGGTTTTTTTAAGCAAGTGAATATGTGATACCGACTATGATGTTTCATATATTAATAGTCTATATATGATCATATTACTATTTATTAGGGAAACCAATTTAAATAAGAGTTTTCTCTTCATGGTTATCATGTCTCTGTTGTGTCATAACGTTAAGACCGCATAAGCTAAATGGTACCAATCCCATCAATTTGCAAATTTGTTATTATGTAACCATATTATTGGAGGACACTTCCGTGATCTTCTTATGCTTACAAGTAGAAGTAAAGAATGTTCGTTCTTATATGCTTATTCTCAATAAATGATGAGACGATGACTGGAGAACTAATTATCTTCTTATTCTTATGCTTACTAGCCTGTTTCGGAGCTCTAGGACCGTGCGGCTGCTCAAATTAGTGCTTGTGGTTGCGCGTATAATGCAGTGAACCATGGAGTTTGCTATGTCAAGTGTGACTGAAATTGATTTGTGTTTTCCTCATGGTTATATTTAGGACTTGATATAGCATAAGGGATAGTACGCACTTACATAAAAATGCGATGTATTCCTATTAACTGCATGATCTGATAGAAGTGAAGTAAAAAAAAAAAAAACATTTGACTGAATGGACAGAAAATTCATTAGTGTGGTTGAGAAGAAACATTAGTCCACTGGATGTATAAACAAAGGTTGATTTTGCAGGTCCTATAATCAGTAGCATTCCATCTGTTGGGTAGTGATAGCATTCAGAGATACTGAACTTTTGAATAGTAACTTTATTTCAATTTCCTTGTTTCATATTCACTAAACCCAACTGCATGTTAGGACATCATATGGGGGAGAGGCCAGAAACCCCACCTGCATTTGCCGACATGCCAAACAATGTTTGGTCATCTGACATGGAGGAGAGGCGAGAAACTCGCCCTACAATGTCAGACATATCAAACATCATCGTATGTTCCTTCCTATCGTTTAAGGTCATTCCCTATGAATAATTTTTAAATAAAACTGTGAACCATACAGATCTCAAAACTATAGTGAGTACTTATTTTCTTCGTATTCGTGCTTCTTATTAAGGAATGGTTAATATACGTACTTCTATTATTGTCTATAATTACCACAACAGTTAAGCGCACTAGAAAGACAAATTAGATTTGTACTGGAAAGACAAAAAAACCTGCCCCCGCTCCGCTGCCCTAGACGCCGCTGCACCCGAGCGCCCCCACACCAGCGCCCGCTCGATGCCGGCCACTGCCCCCGAAAGCCTTCACGCCGGCTGGGGCGACACCGCGATGCCACATCGCCCCGACGCTGCCTCAACACCGCGATTGCCACGACGCCGCTGCTCGCCGCCGCCCCATGGTCCCTCCTCCCTAGCCTGTTGAAACTTGAAACTCCAAACTCATTTTCGGCTTTTTGCAGGATTCATTCTACCTTGGCCTAACAACTGAAGAGTCTGTGTATGCACAATACTAGTACAATATTGATCACCATGGTACTGCATTTCTGTTTCGAATGTCCTGCCTGTGGTGTTCTGAAAGCTGTAGGAAGGTAGCAGTCACTCACAAGCTTATCAGCATTTGCAACTTTATTTTATAGCACTTGCGTATTTTTCAGAGAATTTACACTTTCATCCTCAATCGTGCAGTACAAGCTCGTGAACGGACTCGGTATCAATAATGCTATTTTAGTTAGTAAGTAGTTAATTTCACAAGAAAAATCATAAACAAAGCAGAATAAAATCAGAGTGGAGGGATGCAACGTATCTCACCAACTGCTTCTTGTGTGCCCAATCTATAGGATAAATCTCAGCCCTATTTTGGAACACAAGGATTTCTCTCAGAAATTAAATTGTTTCATGTATTTTGTTACCATTTTTCCAGGTATCATTTAAAAATATGTATTTTTATTTTCTTTTGGTGTATTAGGCAATCAGAGCTGAATAGAGGGAGGGCATGAAAACATTTTGGATGGACGGACCACTCCAAGGTTGTTGTGGTAAGTATATATCTCTTTTTTGTTAACTTTTATTATTAAATTTTCTCCGTGCTTAAAAGTGTAAGAATGCTTCCTTCAAAATTTAGGCCCCCTTTTGGACGTGGGATTTTTTCCCGTGCCTAAATGAATGCTAAGTTGCTAACTGCGGCAGAGGTAAAATGTCTAATGATATTGCAGTTGGTGAGAAAAGTTCCTATTCCAGGTGCCTCTCCTTGCCGGTCCCAAATATCATTGATTTTGAGAAGTTCAGGGATGTCACTCGTTTTGCAGTTGGTCAGATCTAGGTCGTTTATGATAACCTTGATGGCATGGCAAGATTCAAAAGCTACTGATACCTTTGCTTGAATATTGCAGCCTAATGCTTCAGACTTCAAAGCACATTTGGCAAGGTTGGAGTATGGAAGAGTTTACTTTTTTTCTTCTAATGTGTGAAAAAAAACTGAAAAGTATGGTTTGTGATAAGTTGATTGAAAAATGACGTTTTTCCATATCATTATGCTGAGCGCTTATGCTAATAAATTGTCAAGGCTTAAGGAGCAAGATGAGTACGCAGCCATAATCATGAAGGAACTTGATCCTGAAGGGCTTGGCTACATTGAGGTAAACATAGCATGTCATTCTATCCCATGCTGTGTCTGAGACAAATAACTGATTCTATTATACTCTTATATTGTATGATCCCTTCAGTATCCAGCGATTTTGAAGGTGTTTAGGAGAAATAACTTGACTACAAAATGTTGAATTATTGTAGAGTTATAGAAATAAAGAGTGTTGACGGGATGTAACAAATTGATAATGCAGGGGCTGCATTAACTTGTTTTAACCAAACAACATGACAGGATTTGTCAGTTCACCAGCTTCTATTTCTTGTTTGGTGAAATTTGAAAGTGAAAGTTAACCAACCTTTTTATTGAAAGAATTTCATTCCCGGGTCAGTATCTGAAGGAAGATTTTCTTTAGTATCCGAAGGAAAAAGTGAATTTCTCCAATTGACCTTCGCTACTTCCTCTTCAAGATCAATCTGCTCACATTGTATTATAATAAATCTTTTGGTATGAATCTGAAATTTCAATATAACACATTTTACAATATCGAGTAAGCTGAAATGCTTACCAAACAAATTGGCGAGTTACTTTTAAGCTACGAGTTGATCTTGTTAGTATCATAATTATTTCTCATATAAAAACTGGAACACTGATATAAACATGCTCTCAAAATATTATAAAGTTCTCGCAAGCTTAGATGATCCTATAAGCATGTAATTCACAGATTCACAATCAAAATAAGGCTTAGTGGAGTGTTCACATTGTTGTTTTTGCGTTGTTGATCTGTTTTTCATTTCAGAGTCAATCTTCATTCACGAAAGTGCCATGACGTGTATTTCATTTCAGAGCAGGTGGACAGCAGAGCAGATGCAGATGGACTTGGGGGGTTGATTATTCATATTTCATTTCGGAGCAGGTCAACAACAAAGGAGATGCAGATGGACTTGGGGGTTTGATTATTCATTATGCAGCAGCAACTTTAAGTCGGCGGCAATTATTCATTATGCAGCAGCAACTTTAAGTCGGCGGCAACAACTTCAGGTTGGCTACAGCATGAGACCTTGCCATGCTAGCAAATCCTTGGTTGGTCTATTTGCATCCTGCCGAATTTAGAAGAGTTATCTCTTGTCTATGTTTTGGCAGAAGGGTACTATAGAGTTCAGCGATAGTTCTATGATGATTCAGAGGTACAAAGATGTAATTCTTATGCACCTGGTCAATCAGTGCAAGTGCACCTTCTGCATCTGAAGCTGATATTATCTATGACACTGTTGAACTGCATGAATTTTATTGTAGCTGATATGTAAAAAAGAAAAGAAATTTATGTCATATTGTATGTGTTATCTGAACCCATATGCTATCGTGCACCTTTTATTTTTGTACTAAGATGCAATAAGGGTACTCGTATGTGTTATTACCTCTGCCACACTTTCGACGTACACCAATATATTGCGATTTCATGCAGCTTTATTCTACTCTAATGTCTCAACTATCTCTACAACTAATAGTTTTACTAGGTAGCGTGCCCGTACGTTGCTACGGGACATCTAAACTTTTATACTAATAACACATGGATCGTACGATGAGATAGTAATACTTAGCCATTTCAGCCTACTCTCTGCAGCACATTGGAATTATGCTGCCTTACCAGTGCACTAGTATACATGCCTGTGCTAACGCTATGGGACATATTAAATCCAAAGTTATTTCTATCAAATTTGAAATACTTAGCTAATTATATTTTGTTAAAGCTTGTCATTCAGCATACCTGTTTTTGCTTGGCTGTTGCCGTTGTGATTTTTACTTAGCATGTTACTGTATTGCAAAACAAAAACTTTCAGTTAACACATGAAGAAGCAGAAGAGCAGCAAATGACTGTTATGAAGCAATCGAATGCAAAAAAAATACAATCTAGCCCTTGGATTGGTTCAGTAAAGAAGCCTGATAGAAACAATTATAGCAAAAGAACTGATCAAGTTTGTTTCACACACATACTCCATGACATAAATATAGATTCCACTACCTCAAAAATGGTTTGTAATTGCTAGCCCCATTTCACTGTAAAGGGGATTCAATCACGAGCCCCTCTTACAGTGGGTTGTCCGGGCCCAGCAACCCAACCTCTTTTACAAATGATTTGTAAGGGCGGTTCGTGAACCAACCCCCCTTACAAATGGATTTGTAAGGGCGGTTGGTGATCCAACCTCCCTTAAAAATGACCTGATTTTTAAGGACGGTTGATGATCCAACCCCCCTTACAAATAGATTTGTAAGGGCGGTTGGATCACCAACCGTCCTTAAAAATCAGGTCATTTTTAAGAGGCGCTGGTAAGAGGCGCTAGTAGGTAAAATAATAAGTATTGGTAATTGTTCTCTTTGGAATCATATATTTTTACCATTTAATATATATATATATATTGTTTTTATAAATATTTATGTATTAATAGGAAATCAAAATTTAGGGCATTCAAAACTGGTTTGAAACTATCAAAATTTAAAAATCTAAGATTTGACTTGATCAAACTTTGTCAAACGAAACACTAAATGACCTCAACTCAAAAACTTTTGAATACAAAAGTGTTAGAACTTATCAAGACCTAGAATCTTTATATAGTTCATTTTTTTCATTTGAGAAAGTGCTAGTAAATACTAGTCACAAAATCATGGATCTCGCACATAGTTTAAGAAACTATACGAGAGACTAGTCAATTTAGAACTAGACTTTTCTAACAATTTCTCAAATGCAAAAATGACCCTTATAAAAAATGTACATCTTGATGAGTTGATAAAACTTGGTATTCATGACTTTTCTATTTGAGACCATTTAGGGTTATAAAAACTGGTTTCGAGTTTTCATTTTTGAAAATTCAAATTTTGAATCTTTCAAACTTCCTCATATGCAAAAATGACAAATATAATAAATGTATGTCTTGATGATTTTAACAAACTTGGTATTCATAACTTTCCTATTTGAAGGCATTTAGGGCATTAAAAACTGGTTTGAAGTTATCAAAATTTAAAAATTCAAGATTTGACTTGGTCAAACTTTATCAAACGAAACGCTAAATGACCTCAGCTCAAAAACTTTTGAATACAAAAGTTTTTGAACTCATCAAGACCTATAATCTTTATATAGGTAATTTTTTCATTTGAAAAAGTGTTAGTAAACACTTGTCATAAAATCATGGATCTCGCATATAGTTAAACTATATGAGAAACTAGTCAATTTAGAACTAAACTTTTCTAACAATTTCTCAAATGCAAAAGTGACCTTTATAAAAAATGTAGATCTAGATGAGTTGATAAAACTTGGTATTCATGACTTTTCTATTTGAGACCATTTAGGGTTATAAAAACTGGTTTCGAGTTTTTATTTTTGAAAATTCAAATTATAAATCTTTCAAACTTCCTCATATTTAAAAATGACAAATATAACAAATGTATATCTTGATGAGGTTAACAAACTTGGTATTCATAACTTTCCTATTTGAAGGCATTTAGGGCATTAAAAACTGGTTTGAAACTATCAAAATTTAAAAATCCAAGATTTGATTTGGTCAAACTTTGTCAAACGAAACACTAAATGACCTCAGTTCAAAAACATTTGAATACAAAAGTGTTAGAACTCATCAAGACCTAGAATCTTTATATAGGTCATTTTTTTATTTGAGAAAGTGTTAGTAAACACTAGTCACAAAATCATGGATCTCGCATATAGTTTAAGAAATTATAAGAGAGACTAGTCCATTTTGAACTAAACTTTCCTAACAATTTGTCAAATTCAAAAATTACCCATATAGCAAATGTAGATCTTGATGAGTTGATAAAACTTGGTATTCATGACTTTTCTATTTGAGACCTTTTAGGGTTATAAAAACTGGTTTCAAGTTTTTATTTTTGAAAATTCAAATTTTGAATCTTTCAAACTTTCGAATATGCTAAAATGACCAATATAAAAAATATATACCTTGATGAGTTTAACAAACTCAGTATTCATGACTTTCCTATTTGAAGGCATTTAGGGCATTAAAAACTAGTTTGAAACTATCAAAATTTAAAAATTTAAGATTTGACCTGGTCAAACTTTGTGAAATGAAACACTAAATGACCTCAACTCAAAAATTTTTGAATAAAAAAGTGTTATAACTCATCAAGACCTTCAATCTTTATAATTTTTATACATTTTGAACTTTGTTAGATAGGACATGTAGTTCAAGTTGTAGTTATTTTCCAAAAGTGCCTAGATATTCATTTAAACTATAGAAAATAGTAAATCGGTTCCAAAAAATTTTAAACTTCTACATAGCGGCATATATGTATTATAATTAATTTTAAATCTATTTTGGGTACATGAACATAATTAGATTATTAGAATGTTTACTTCACGAGAGTTTCTAATTGAATACAAAATAAATAGAAAATAAAACTAATTAAATGTTTTAAGGCACATCGTCTTGGGCCTGGGCTGCACATATCTCTTTCTCCGTCCACCGACCCAAGCCGGCCCACTTAAAAACCCTAGACTATATAACTGATCCCCATCTTATCCTCCCCTTTATTCTGATGCTGGCCGCCGCACCTTGTGCAGGCACCGGCGGCGGCCTACCTCCTCCTCGTCTCCTTCCGCAGCCGCCGCCACCGCCGCCGCCGCCGACCTCACGGGCCACGTCTCGCTGCCGTTCAACGGCGCGACCAGGAACGCCAGCATCGGCAACGTCTACGACAGCGTCGAGAAGCTCCGCGCGTACGCGGCCGCCGTGAACCGCTGCTGCCCGCTGCACACTGCCACGCAGTGGCGGCAGGAGGAGGAGGAGGACGAGGAGCGCTTCTTCGTCTGCGGCGGCGGCGGCGGCGGCGGCGGCGCCAGCAGCTGCGGCGACTACGTCGCCGACAGGAGCGGCGCGAGGTGCCCGTCCTGCGGAGGGGAGATGGCAGTGGAGGTGCCGCGCGGCTGTCCCGGGGCCAGCTGCTCCGACGCCGGCGGCGGCGTGAAGGGGGCCGCCGGCCTGTCCCTGACGTGTATGGTGATGGACGATCTCTCCGTCATGCCGGCCGGCGCCGCCTTCTCGCTGGCCTCCAACTTGATGATGTGCTTCGTTGCCCCCGGCACGCTCCAAGAGACGGTGGTGTCGATCGGATACACGGAGGTATGTGCGAACTGCAGCTGCATCTGTTACATACGAGCTGCATTGTTTTCTTTTCCCCTACTGCAACAGCTAGTGAATAAAGAACGGTGGGTTGTTGAGGCAGCAAGATTACTTGTTTCTACACTATTCATATATTGCGGGAACTCCTTCCAGCGATTTTTTCTTTTAGTAATGATTTGGCTGGGGTAATGATCATCATCCACATTTATTTATTTTTGTGACTAAATTGTCTCTTATCAATATTTTATTGTGAGAAAGAAAAAAACTATGGCATTAACACGTTTGGTTGGGGTAATTGGTAGGTAGGAGATGTAATTGGTAGGAAGGAGATGGAATGGGTATCGAGGATTTTGAGCTCTGTCTGTGAATTCGCTCAGGATTGCATGGTATGCGCCTCAATCTGTTGCTTTTGTTCCGTCCCCTGAAAAGATCTGGTGGTTTACAGGGTCCTTGCCATGACATGATGTTTGTTACCAATGCTTATTAGCAAAGAAAAAAGCATGGCCAGTGAAAGCACTTCAGTATCAAATTACTGTGCGTAGTTATGCAAATTGCTAGTAGATGTTATCTGTTTAGATACATGACTCTCCAATGACTTAAATATTTCGTTCGAGAAGTTTTCTTAGTTACATGACCCTCAGTTGACTATATTTTAGGCATCGGTCTGCTAGCCCTTGATTCAAAGCTACAGTGCTACACACAAGGCTAACCCTTTTTTATTTAGGAAGAAATCATTTATTCAGTGCTACACCTGAGATTGTACTTCCATTTATTCCCTGGTGTGTCTTAGAATTTACACAAACCATCTTATTTCCCAATGTGATATCGAATTAATAAGATAGACTTCTCCAAACATATGTCCCCATGCAACATATGTGTTCATCCACTACTTATTCCTGACCCGAAATTGTTAATTTCAGGAATCAATTCTTTGTATACATGCTGCAGTTATATTTGGTACTTGCCTTCTAATCAGCCGACGATGTGGACTGTTCAAACAAGGATGTTTGCCTACGTATGTTCATCGGCTTCACATGATGTGTCTTCAACAAACCATGTAACGTGTGTTTTTGGTAAGGTACAGGTTGAAGACAAGTAAATCAGTAGCCTTTTATTCTGCATACATTGTTTACTTCAAGATCATGCCCTAAGAACCAATATTCAGTATAATTTCTTTCCATCCAATTATTGTCATACACAGATAAAAATTTCCTTTGTGGCGTACTTCTATAAAAGGGCATTAGCTCGTTGCATTTTTGTAAATGCTTTGGATCTATGCCTCCTTTGTAAGCCTTAGACAGTGACCAGGTGTAAGCTAGACTTCTTGATTCTACTGCATAAAAACCCTGATGTACCTGACGCCCCACCATTGTTTATTCTAAGAGCAAGATCTATATCCTGTTGAATGTATCAGCTCTACGTATATTTTTTATTTCTGCAGGTTTATTCTCTTTAGACTTTACTGTCTCATAGGTGACTAAGAGGTGGTTGGTATTGGTAGGCTGCTCAGTAGACAAGATTTTGGTGGTGTGTATTTGTTTATCATTTGCTCTTAATAAAATGCTGCCCATACTGTAGTGCAACCTTACTGATTTATGAAAATTATAAAGTACTTTATACCATTCATACATGGGATGCCTCCAGAATTACATAAGATAGAGCAATATTTATCTTCAGCGTAGTATCCTCCAGTCACGTGCACCTGCAATGAAATACTATATTGGCCAGCCCAACTTCAAAAGAAGAGAATGCAATTGAGGCGTTGTTCCTACTATAGCACTACAATCCTTCATTAATTATCCCATTCTTGATAATTTTATGCCATTCATGTCAAGAAAGATAGTCCTCTTCTCAGCATAAATCGATTCACTACTAATTAATTACTAGTTTAATGAGGCCCATGTTATGCAATATCTATTTTGCAAGAATAATTCATTACTACTGTACACCATATGTGTTTTTTTGTGTGCAGATTTTAGCATGCTCTCTAAATCCATCATAAAGTATAATTTATATCATAAAGGCAATGCAGCTATGTCTTCAAAAATCTGGATAACCAGGTGACCACTCTGATGCTTGCAATTCAATATTTAGTGTATCCTGGATCAACTTCCCGTGCTAGTGTTACCATCCTAGCACTTACTTTTGACTAATAGATGTAAACTATCTCCTTGAACCCTAGTCAAACAAGTCAAAACAAGAGATACAACGAGATCTAGTTTGCATGTTTGTATCGCAATATTAGCTTGAGTATATGCACTATTCTTACTACTACTGTCCTACTCTTACAACTACATAATGTACTACTACAACTCATTTTGATTTGTGGCTTACAGTACTCCTCCTCCTCCTACTTCTGTACTCCTACTACTTCTGTACTACTACTACTCATTTTGATTTGTGGTATGTAATGGACTTTGTGAATTGGACCTGTGAATCTTTTGAATTATAGACTGTAATGATGGTTTATATCATGCTTGTCTGTTTGTGGATGTAGTGGTCAGATTTGAATTTGAATTATATATCATAATATGTAGTGATCAGATTTAGAATCGAATTTGATTTTTTTTACTGGAAAATCAACTGTAAGGGCGGTTGGTGATCCAACCCGCCTTACAAATGGTATTTGTAAGGGGGTTGGTGATCCAACCGCCTTACAAATACCATTTGTAAGGGGGTTAAAAACACCAACCGTCCTTACAAATGGATTTGTAAGGGCGGCTTATTCCAACCGCCCTTACAGTGGGATGATTTGTAAAAGCCACCTGGGAAGGGCGGTTGGAGCACCTGCCCTTACAGTGGTCCTGGACCCGCCCTTACAGTGGCCTGCTGTAGTAGTGTTCTGCGGTAGAAACAAATCCCCAACCATGCATTTAACAGCCAATCATTGATAATAACAATATATCAACAGACGACGTGGCATGAACTAATTTTTGCCCAGAGAGTTGTTCTACTATCTATAGAGACTCTTCGCTACAATAAAAAAACAAATTAAAAAATATGCATCAATGACCATGATAATACAATACCTGATCTGCCACCGCAAGTGATCTTGCAATATCGGTTGCGCTTATTAATCCTCACAGTATTGATTGTAACTTAGATTCTTTATCCTCTACAAATGCAATTATAATCAACTTACCTGCAAACTCTAGAAATCACATGAAAACCGAATCATGCATAATTACCAAATCCGGCAGCAATGACACGCCGCCTGGCCGCACGGGGCCGCACAGCCCCGGCACGTCGGTGCACGCCGCCGCCACCTGCTCCCTCACCGCTGCCTCATTCACCGGCCCCGGTCGCCGCGGCATGCCAGCACCGGACGCCATGTGCCGGGCCAGGTTCCGGTTGTACGTGGCCGCGTTCCGCACGTTGGCGCTGAACTGGTCCAGGTCCCCCGCCGTCGGCCACCGGGTCTCAACCAGCGCCAGCCCGACGCCGCAGTGGCCTGTGTGGCACATGGCAGCCAACACCGCGTCGAGCATCTGGTCCAGGAGGTTGGTGTACGACAGCCCCGTCCAGGGGTCGCGGTACACGTACCCGCCCGCCACCGCAGGCGCGCGGCTCGAGCAGCACGTACGGCAGCGGCACCACCATGTGGTTCGCCGACCACGTGTGGTCCGGCCACGAGGGGCGAACCGGTGCGGTCCAGGAAGGCGAGCATCGGCCAGACGACAGTGACCGCGATATCCGGCCTGCGGCACTCGAACGGCGAGGTCGCGGTGGCTTCGATCGCGAGTGCGGCGCCACGCCGTAGGGTTGGCGACGTGTGGCCTTCCATATTTGACGCTCGAGAGTACGCAGGGGAAGGGATGGACGCGGCGCCAGGGAGGGATCCGGATGGGGATGGACACGGCGTCATGGGCACTCACAGGGAGAGTTCACCGGGGAGGGGATGGATGCGGCGCCAGGGATCCGGAGGCGGCGGCGTGGGAGAAAAACCGGACGACCTCACCGCGTGATTGACAGCAATCCTTCGAGCTTTCTATTTTTTTATTTATAAATTATACTTGGTGCTCCTGACTTGTCTAAAAAAAACTTGGTTCTGTTGGGATTGGATCCCTGGCCGCTAGGGACGGATCGCAAGACCTGGCGTGCGATATGGAGGCGGAGTGCGCACGGGTGCGATCAGGTGAGTTTGATGTCACAAACTTTAATCTATAGCCATTAGACTCTTGTAGCTTCTGATTTTAATAGAGATAATTTTTTATATATAATATTCTGTGTACACAAAGGGTGAAGTCCTCAGTGGAGGACTTTTTTCTAGGTGAATCTAGATTTATTTAAGAATCCTATTATAGTAGAGATGGGCGCTATAGAATATTTCAATGCACGACAAATCATTAGAATATTTTAATGGCACAAATCACATGCAGGAAGCTTGCAACTGCAGTCTCTGAGACAACAACACTTTGGATTTACATTCAGCAGTCGCACTACCTTCAGAAACTCTTGGGGCATAGCCATCGCCGTATGACCTTGGGAGGAGCAGGGTGTTGGCCTGCAGCAAGCAGATCATGACCATCAAATGCAGAGGCATCTCACATGGCCGTAGATTGAAAAGCTGAATTTATGTAGCTGAATTGGAGCAACAAAACAGCAGCAAGTTCACGAAATTCAGGGCTGGACATATATGCCTCAGCATTATCCTCTTGGTTACTCCGGGTGAACTGCACTTTGTGCCTCTATTAAGACGCTAATTGATCGTTTTGCAGACTGGGTGAATCAGAACAATAAAATTGTGAACCAAAAGCAGAAGAACCAAACTACCACATTATAATAGCACCAGAACTCTCCAAAATTGCCTGAGAATGGAATGACATCAACATGAGATGCTTTCCAAAGCTATCCTGAAGGCACCCATCCCAAGCCGCTTAGAAGGAAATGCAGCCTGCCATAGGATCTCAAAACTAAGTTTCTTCCAGTGCAATGGTTATCTTACTATCACTATCTTGATGGAAATAAGAGAAATTGTGGCCTATATGGTGTTCACAGTATAAAGCCATTCTTGATATATCATCATACCTGATATTCAAGATCATCAGCTGCAAAATACAAAGGAGGTTGATCCCCTTTTTCAGTCCCAGGATGTCCACCAGTAGACGATGTCACATAGTACCTTTCATACTAATTAAAAAAAATATTAGATTATTAAACTTTTGTACGTCAATCTGAAAATGAAGTAATCACAATTTCACGTGAACAGATGGACTTTGGAGGAAAAGGGTTTTATGTATCACTCATTAAGATATTCTGAAATGAAACAAATGCAGCCCAAGATGTTTTTTTATTAGTGAGGCACAGGCATGAAAAAAGTACCTGTAGATTTCTTCCCCAGTCAACAGGATCACTGACAACAAACACTCCTTTAACTCGGTCTAATTAAACATCATATGATCGGTGTACTTTCGCAGACATGTTACTGTCTGTTTGCCCAACTTTCCAAGTACTAAATTAAAAGAGCCAGAGGGTCAATATCTTTATAAGGGAGGAAAATGCACCTCCGGTCCCTCAACTTGGCTCAACGTGTCATCTAGGTCCCTGAACTTTTAAAGTGATATCTGTGGGTCCTTAAAATTGGCAAAAGGTATCATTTAGGTCCCAAACTTTCAAAGTGATCACCGCAGGTCCCTAAACTTGACACAGGGTGTCATCCAGGTCCCAAACACTGTAGATAATTCCAGCATGAATTTTTAAAAAAGAAAATCTAATTTTGGGTATTGTAGCTACAATATATAAAATATTCCAAAAATTGTATTTTTTTCATACGATCTCCGATGAAGATGCGCTTTATATAAAAATTATAGTTTGCGACGAGATCTACAACTTTCTAGTTTCGAGTTTTTTAATTTGAGGTGGTTAAGACGCTCAAAAAAATTAAACAAAATTTTTCAGCAGTATATTAATCACGTACAAGCACGTGTCGCCTTGAAAAAATCATATCTTTCTTATATACTATCAAATTGAGATACTTTTTATACAAAAGTTGTAGCGTTCGACGAGATTTACAACTTTCTAGTTTTAACTTTTTTAATTTGAGATCGTTAAGATTCTTAAAAAAATTAAAACGCTAATTTTGGTTCTTGCACAGTGATTTTATATTTTAAATTTTTTGAGAATCTTAACGACTTCAAATTAAAAGAGTTAAAACTAGAAAGTTGTAGACCTCGTCGAACGCTACAACTTTTGTATAAAAAGTATCTCAATTTGATAGTATATAAGAAATATATGATTTTTCCAAGGCGACACGCGCTTGTAGGTGATTAATATACTGCTGAAAAATTTTGTTTAATTTTTTTGAGCGTCTTAACCACCTCAAATTAAAAAACTCGAAACTAAAAGGTTGTAGATCTCGTCGCAAACTACAATTTTTATATAAAGCGCATCTTCATCGGAAATCGTATGAAAAAATACAATTTTTGGAATATTTTATATATTGTAGCTACAATACCCAAAATTAGATTTTCTTTTTTTAAAATTCGGTGCTGGAATTATCTACAGTGTTTAGGACCTGGATGACACCCTGTGTCAAGTTTAGGGACCTGCGGTGATCACTTTGAAAGTTTGGGACCTAAATGACACCTTTTGCCAACTTTAGGGACCCACAGATATCACTTTGAAAGTTCAGGGACCTAGATGACACGTTGAGCCAAGTTGAGGGACCGGAGGTGTATTTTCCTCTTTATAAGGAGGGTGCAGTAAAAAACAGTATGTTTCCAAGTAACAGGAGGCTGCTGTTGTTTGCAGCTAAAAACTCTGATGGCACCATCACTGATCCAACTATTAATTGGCAGCATAGGATAGCATGTTTCCCATTTATATAAATTTGATAAGTTCATTGAGAGTGTTCCATTCAAATCTATACTTGTAGTGAAATATACAAAGTATCTCCAATCGCAGCTATGCCTGGATATATGAAACAGAGACTATCAAACAAAACAATTGCTCACTTGCAGCACCATGTAGGAAGGAATTTCATATGCTATGTTGCAACATACATACAAATGAGGGAGAGGAAGGCCTCACCTTGATGGGTGTTAAGACTGTCTCCAACAGTTTATGCATCCTGCTACCCAAACTCAAAATGGGTAATGCATAGGGAAAACACCCCCTTCAACAGAGTAGGCAAGGGAGTAGCTATTTTGCGTGCAAGGAGAGAGGGAACACAAAAAAGGGACGTCTCTCACTGGCGACCCAAATCTCTGGTAGAGGAGGACGACGGAGCGGCCTACGCTACCAGGCGAGGTCTCATGGGCGATGACGACGAAGCGGGCCCACCCGCGACGCCGACCCTGTTCATGGTCCGGGTTAGGCGGGTTCTGGGACATTTTCAACCCAAACCAAGAGTAGCTTAGGCGGTTCGGGTCGACAGGTTTCGAACAGGTTTCTGGCGGGTTGAATATCGTATCGGGTTGGCCTGGTCTGGGTTGGGTCGATGGGTTGAACGGGTTAGCGATAGATGCATTGCGAAGGAGACAAATCCTGAACAGCAAAGGAGCCGGCAGATCGTACACAGACCAGTCCGGCGTTCAATTCGCTGCAGCCATCGTTGGCGACAGAGCGCGGGCACCTGCTGCAGCGACCACCATAGATCGAGGAGACGTGCCTGAAAGAGTAGGAAGACGACAAGGATGAGGAAGATGCATCGTCCATGTAAGTGCCGACGACGACGAGGTCGTGGTCGGCGCCGTTGGAGTCGTGGCCGTTGAGCTCCTGCATGATGGCGCATAACTCCTCGGCTCCGGCGGCGAAGCTTCACGGAACTCCTCGCGCGGCATCAGGAGAGCGAGAGGCGACGGCCACGGGCCACCCGCATCTTACAGGCCCTCTCGGCCGCCCTCACTGCCGACGTCGTTGCATGGAAAAGATGCGGTCGTTTGCCTGTGCATCGTGTGAGACGTGACGGCCGCCGGTGCTAGCTCTGCATCGAGGCCCGACCGTCGCGAGATATCTTCGCCGCCACCGCTGCCATTAAGACCACAACGGCCCGAGCCCCGAGCTATAGCCCTACATTTTCTTTCCTCCATTTATTAATTATTAATTGTTGTTTCTTTTTCTTGCCGGGTACAGCCGGGTTGCTTGGGTTCAACCCGCGAACCAGTTAAAATGTCATTGCTTTCTCGGGTTAAAACTACAAACCGACCCAGCCCGCTGGAAACCAGTGATTTTGGTTCTATCCGAGGTGGTTACGGGTTGGTTTCCGGTTTGGCCGAACCGATGCACAGGGTTACGCGACGGGGAGCGGCCCTTGCTGATGGCGTGGGGCGGCGAGGCAGACCCGTGGCGGGGTAGAGCGGCGAGGCCGACCGCAGACGACGACGGCGAGGCGGGCCTGTGACCGCAGTGGGGTGGGGTGGCCCTCGGATGACGAGGTGGACCGCGGTGACCGCGACGAGGTGGGTCGGGGCAGCGGGGCGCCCGCCGTGGGGTGTAGCCGCGAAGTGGGCGACGGGGTAGGAGGCAGCGAGGTGGACCGCGGCCGCAATTGCCGGGGTAGGGTGGCGGTCGGTGGGCGGAGGCGTCGGCAGCGTCGGTTTTGGGTTTGCGGCTGCGCTGTTGGAGAGGAAGTTTGGGTCGTGTGACTCTTACTCGTGCGTGACCCAAATGAACGAATGGGTCTCGTGAATGGGTGAGGGTTGTTGGAGACAGTCTAAGGACATGATAGTCGTCCAGTCAGAAAGCAGCCAAGAAATATTCCAGACGAAGAGACCTGTAAACAAAAAAAATATCATATACTCATTTCCCTTTATATACATCAACTAAAATTTAGACTTATCATATCAAGAAGGGTTCTTGACCGCAGTCCATTTGTACTCAGCTAGATTCATCAATATATATAGTTAAGAAGAAAGCAGCAGAAGTGGTTCCACACTTCCTCCAGTCTGCAAATCAACATTCATATATACCTTGTAAGATGCATGAATTAAAACACTTGGCCTCATAATTATGGGGAATCTTAACCTGAAAGCTGCAAAAAAATTCTCTTGTTCTTCTCTGCTCCTTAATGTCTGGAAAAGCGCTCTTGATTTTTTTTTTTAGAACACCAAGGGTACGAAATCGATAAACTTAGTTCTATCAATGTTCCATCACATGTTTGATTGGACCCGTTATTGATGGTATCACTGGAAATCAGAGACAAGACTGCAGGAATCAGAGTGGGATATCTTTGAAAGGGATACATGGATACACTTGTAATTAGCTCAGATCTGAATGCAAATGACTCCAGTGTTTGGGTGCTCGGTTAGGCACAGCACGAAGGAAAGAGAAGGGTGGGAACGAAAGGATGATGTACACCTGGTTGACCCTGCGGTCCTGGATGCTTTCGGCAACCTTGGGCGTGTACTGGCCACCGCGGATGGAGCATATTCTCATCCCCATCTACCTCCGCCTCTGCAGCCTTCATGGATGCGATGTGGCCGTGGAGTAGACTCCCTGGACGCTGGCGTTGGTGGTTGTCGTCTTCTCGTCCTATGCATCTTGGCTGCAGCCAGGGATGGGGCCGGCCGGCGAGCGCAGCTCCGCGCAACCTGGCAAAGGCTACTGCCGCGCGGCCTGGGATGGGCGGCAAGCGGCATGGTGGGGAAACCTAGCCGAGGGATGGGGCGAGTGGTCAGAGATGGAGAAGGCTGTGGCCTAAAAGAGGACGGGCGTCGACCGTTGAGGTCTACGGCGAGGGGAGAGATAGAGGGCAAATGGCGAGGAGAGGAGGCGACGAAAGGCGAGGTCAACTGCGTCCAGGGTGACGATGTTGGCGACGATGAGATGGCGACGGCACGGGCACGCACGACCAGGAGGATGGCATGGGAATATGATGTGGGCGCAGTGAGGGTTAGGGTTGTGGAGCAGCGTGCGCGGGGAGGAGAGGGATCGTACGGGGAAGGAAGGGGCACACGCCTAGCGTGGGATCGACGGCGCGGAGAGGAATCGCACCCATGATTGATGGCGCGGAGAAGAACGAGCGCGTGTAGGGACAGCGAGGCAGAGCGATGACCTGAAACAAATGCTTTTAGCGACAGATGGTCCGCCAACATCATTTAAATGCATTTAAAAAATAAAAGGCCATTTGGTTGCAATTTAATATAAACGTAACATCATTGTGTACATTTCTCATGCAAATAGATTCATTCATGAAGTCCAAACACTCAGATACATACAAATATGATCAACCATTACAAACATGTAATGTTTTATCAATAAGTCTATAGTATCAGCTACCTGTATCCAAAAGAAATACTAACACCTAAATTAGCTTTGAGTGGCAAATCATCCACAAACTTGCTAATTAGTTCCACAGCAGACCCTGAAACCAAGACCTAACATGCATTGCTGAGACCCTGAAATCAAAATCTAATGCTATACCTTCATACTGAATTGCTGCTGCTAGCTGAGAAGAATTTGATGCCCTGCTTCTTAGGTTTAGCTGCAGAAGTACCAGTTACTAGAAATTTTGGTAGCCGATCACAGATGAAGGAAAAAGATACGAAGTCAAGTGTGAATTTAGGCTGAAGGATACATGCAAGAACCTGCTCATTTACAACATTTAACAGGAAACAATATAGGCTTTCATGGTTACAAGATAACTATATTTGTTCACTGCTTTCAAATTAAATGGCTAACCTCAGTTAGCTTACTAGTTAGTATTAAAACTACAAATAAAGATTTCATTCACAAAAATGTAATCAGCATAAACTCACTAGGTAGGTGTCTCTGTAGAAGATTTCATTCACTTTGGACTGCCTTCACCCATCTTTGGTAACCTGGTCACACATTGTGAGGCGGGAAAATGGTTGGATCTAATATATAAAAGAAGGTTCACAAAATGACAATTAACTAGCAGAACAAGCACGGTGTCAACTAGGAGAATAGTTAACCAGGATAAAGTTGGTGTCATTCAATTTACATTTACAGTTGGCAATTTAAGCTGCAGAGTATATTGACTTCAATGTCACCTAGTTATCTACCACATATACAAAGGGCAGAAATCTCCAACCTCAACAAACTCACTTACAACTGTAACTGGGTTTTGAAACTTTTGGATGGTCTTGAAGACCAAAGAAGCCTCTCAACCTTGGAAACTGCCTTTAGAGCTCTAGTCAAGAAACATCTATCCTGTTTGTTGGAATCCAAGAGAAAATATTGGAAACAAAGAAGTTCCTTAAGAAGGATCAAGTTGGGGGATGAAAATACTCACTTCTTCCACACAATTGCTACCATTGCCCACAAGAGAAACTTCATTGTAAGCCTTTTAACACCTGATGGCACCCCCATCTCTGATCATGAGCAGAAGGCCAACCTTCTGTGGTCTTGTGTAGGATCCCTGGAAGCCTAGAGGGGGTTGAATAGGCCTGCAAAAATTCAACTTGAGCCGAGATCAAATCCTAGGGCGGCACTGCCGCACCCTGAAACTAAAGCCAAACAGAACGAACTGGATATGGATAGAAAGAGTATACTCCTAGTAGTCTGTTCCCCAGATCTCACACCAGATCACAGCACGAAGGCTGGATACCACAGATAAGTCACAAGTCACCGGATCAAGCCAAACCCTAGAACAACTCAACAATGCAAAGTAAGGTAGGAGACAATAGCACACGGTGATTTATCCCGTGGTTCAGCTCGCCACTCAGGCTTGCCTACCTCCACGTTGTTGAGGTTTGCCACAAAAGGCTAGGGTTACCACAAAGGCTACCCTCTTCCTCGTTCTTAAGTCAAGAGAGTGAACTCTTGAAGTGGGGTGATTTCTTAGCTGCAACACAAGATTACAAACCTTCCTAGGCTGCCACAATGAAGTTGGCAAGCTCTAGGGTGACGCCTAGCCAGCTAGGAGCAAAGCTCCAAGGAGATGAACTCAAGAACGCTGACCAAACGTAAACCAAGTGCTCTCAAACTTTGGAAAAGTGTACATCAGCACTCCAATCGAGGTTTGCTGCCTTTTCTCATAAGTTTTGATGGTTGGAAAGGGAGATCCAAGTGAGAGGTGAAGGAGCAACAATGGAGGAGAGAGAGAGCTTCTCTTTCTGTTCTGTAACGGGCAGAAAGTCGTGAGCTGGAAGAAGAGACCGTTGTGAGCTGGAAAAGTAGTATTTATACGCTAGAGTTCAACGGTCAGGAGGAGGGCGGCACTGCCGCCCTGGCAACTTTCAGCAGAAAGTGTTGCGTCTTGGTTTTCTGGAATTGTCAAGGTGTGAGGATGTTGTTTCTGGAATGTGAGCACTTGATTCAACAATTTGACTAGTGTCCCTAAGAACTCAAATTCGAAATGTAAAAAAAAATTAAACCTCCGTTTGAGTTGGCCACCGCAGCTGCAATTTAGCATCAAGTTCTTTGAAACAAATATCATCCTCTCACTAAAATTCCCCTACTCATCATCTCGATAGAAATCATTAGTTCTCTAATTCGGTGGTCATCAATACCAAAACCCACAATAGGCTTGATTTCACTTTTAATCTCCTCCTTTTTGGTAATTGATGACAACCCAATTAGAGCTTACAAAAGAAAATCAATATAATCTGTAAAGAGCATATTTTGGATGTAAAGAACTTTTCAAAGGATGTGAAATAGAATTTGAAATTCTAATTTGACATAAAAGGCCAATCATTCTCATACAAGTGAATATAGGAGAATTTCTTTACATTCAGAGCTTCTATGGGGCGTTGCACACTGTGTCAAATATATAAGCGTGATGCATATGGCAGTTCAAAGCACACAAGATTTGGCTAAAGAAGCACAGGGCGGCACTGCCGCACCCAGAGGGCGGCACTGCCGCACTGGCCTCTTCAATCAGATCACAGTCAAACTTTCACAACACCTGAACAACAGAAAGATCTACTCAGATATAAACTATGAAGTACCAGATCACACAGACACAGTATATAACTAAATCCGATAGAGATAGAGTCGAGTAGGTAGCATAATTATTACAAACCATAAATATAAATAGTTCTAGATAACTCTCAAACTCACACTACTATTCTAAGTAACAGCTGCAGCAAGGCGACTAAAAAGAGACGATTGACCCCTCTAATTTCTCGAATTTCTCCCCCTGTGGCATCAAATACAAAAAAGAGAGAAGAGAAGAAGAGAGATCAACCCTCCCACCGAATCTGATCCCAGTCAACACCTGCTCCATCATCATCATCATCAGAGGAAGAATCTGAGATATGTGAATGTCCCTGACGGTGAGTAGTGGAGGTGAAGCGAGTGGAGTGTGATGTGCCCGCTCCCTGGGTGGAACGTCCAGCCTGTCTCTGACGCTGCTCCCACTGCTGATATGAAGCCAAAGTGTCATCCACCATACTGCTGCTGATTCTGCTGATGTCTACCACTATCATCATCAGAGGAAGAGTCTGAAAACTCAGGAAGGTTGAACTAAGGTGGAGGCTGAATGGGAGGTAAATCTGGGAGTCCAATTTTCTGCCTGACCTCTCTAGCCTCCATACGAGCTCCATATGCATTTGCCGCTGAGTATGTGCAAGCGGCAAAGATAGCCTTAATCCATTTCTTGAGCTTGTTCTCCTTCCTACCTCTTCTTCCTCTGCCATGGGAAGACTCAGGAATATCTTCATGAGGACGCTAACTGCTGCTTCCCTTCTCTATCCCATGTGGCCTTAGCTTGTCAATCTTGTATACTGGATGCTGTGTCATGTGGGAAGCGAATGCCAGAAACTTTCTCAATAACAAACATGAGATAAGGGGCATAGGGAAGCCCCCTTATCCCATCATCCATAGCAGAAGCAAACTCAATCCACATAAAGCAAGGAACATTGAACCTCTCACCTGTGTGAAAGCGAACAAGAACGTTCCTAGCAAAACCATTAATATCAGAAGCTGCTCCATCCATGGGGTTGATTGTGTTTCTGATCAAGCTGTTCATCACATAGTATACACTGAGAAGTCCACTCCTCCTGCCATCTGCCATTGCTGGATCTCTGTAAAGTGCTCTAATTTGCTCAAGATCATAGCGAGGCTCTGCATAAATAGCTGAAAACTTCCTGTGTACATCACCAAAGCCAAGAATGCAACTGAAGGTAATGAAGTCAACTCTGTAGTGCCTGCCCTCAGTCATCCAGTGGATCTCATCTATGATCTGATTAAGATAAAAGGTGGCATGGAACTGTGCAAGAACCTCAGTGTTCCAGCCATATCTGAAGCTCATCAAATCAGTCAAATCAAAACTGTCACATATCCTGATAGCAGCATTAAACTCTGGCTCATTCCTGTCTCTCATATCCTGGAAATCCACATACTGCATAGTCACAATCTTGGACTTCCTAGCACCAAGAATAGCTGTCCTCTAGAAGTTGGAGTGGAAGACACTCCAAAACCTATAGTCAACTCCCATATCCTTAGGATAAGAATACGGATTGACAGCTATGCCCTGCTGTGTCTCTGTCCAGGCCCTCGAGTAGTCAAACATAGGGTGAGGAATTGTATCTTGAGGTGCACGGAGTGTGGGGTTCTCATCTGAGTCTCTCATGTAGCTGTCATCAAACTCACTCAGAAGAGCTGGAGTGCTAGGACAACCCACAAAGGGAATAGTGAATCCCTCCTGCTGGCGTCTCTCCTCATCTGCCACATAGTGCTCATGTGAGGCCTAATCTCCAACAACATACGGACCACCGCTGCTGCTTCCTCTACGGCCTCGCTTGGACAGGTGCTTTGACAGCTGCTTCTTCAAACCACGTGGATTGCCACTTCCACTCTCCATCTATGCAATAAAATAAAACTTTGATAAGAAACTATGCAAATTGGAGCTACAGAGCTTGCTGCAGAGAAAATTTAACCATGGAAATAACATGGATATTGTCCAGAAAACAGAGCACCTGGATCAATACCCAGGCAGGGCGGCATTGCCGCTCAGTCTGTTCGTCGGAACAGTATGCAGTTTATTTCAATAGTTAAATTTTCAATCCAACAACCTCTATATTCCATCACAATCTCAGAAATCAAAGTTCAATAACTGATCAAATCATGAAATCCATTTGTGAATCAAGACAAAAAATAATATTTCGGATCTAGGAAGTGCACTTTTAGAACGAAATCCTGGAGAAAAACTGAATCTATCCAGAAGAACTCGGCCATGAGCACCTGCTCCTGCAGAGGGCGGTACTGCCGCCCTGGCTAGGGTTCCACGAATGAAATCGGGTTTCTTCCATGATTTAGCCATGAAAGCTCCCCCTAAATCCAATATACTACCTCTGGAAACTCGAATCAACAACTGAAAATCACGCATTGCATAGATCGGGTAGGATTAGGGTTTCACCTTGATTCAAATCGAAGATTGAAGGGGAAAGAAGAGCAATGTCCACGCATCCACACCTTGACCAGTAGGAGAATAAGCAGGAGATGCTGGTCCTAGGTGCTGCAATGCCGGGGAAACTCCGGCAATGCCGCAGCGAGGAACTCCGGCGCCCTCAACTTCACGTAAGAGAGGAAGAGTTGGGGGGCGGCTCGGTTTGGAGACTAAACAAAGAGAGGGAGACATTGGGGCGGCCAGATATAGATGAGAACGAGTGGCCCCACGCCTCAGAGAAAACTGGGCCGAAACCGCTTAGGTTTCAGAGTGCGACACTGCCGCACTATGCCCAGACTTAGCAGAATTAGCTCTACTTTCTCGACCCTGTTTCAATCACAGTTATATACATATTTCAAGAAATCATGACCAGAAACAATCAACATCAAAACAATGGTCATTTTCCCTTGAAAGCTCTTTTGAATTAGTTTTGAAACGCAATATGAAATTTTTCAAAACATTTTCCTAAGTCGCTAGGTTGTCAAACAATTGTGTGCTACATGTCAAGCCAGGTTACTTGAATCAAGTATATTTAGTTCATTTCTCAAAGCACAAAATCTTGACTCGTCGAGAGGCTTAGTGAAGATATCGGCTAGTTGCTTTTCGGTGCTCACATGGCGAATTTCGATATCTCCTTTGGTTTCGTGGTCTCTCAAAAAGTGATGACGGATGTCTATGTATTTTGTTCTTGAATGACATACCGGGTTGTTTGCAAGTTTTATGGCACTTTCATTGTCACACAAAAATAGGATTTTAGTAAAGTGACATCCGAAATCCTTTAAGGTTTGTCTCATCCAAAGTAGTTGAGCACAACAAGCGTCGGCTGCAACATACTCGGCCTCGGCGGTGGAAAGGGCTACACAATTTTGCTTTTTAGAACTCCAAGACACTAGGGACCGTCCAAGGAATTGACATGTCCCCGAAGTGCTTTTTCTATCTACTTTGCAACCGACGTAATCGGAATCCGAATACCCAAGTAGATTGAACTTAGAGCCCTTAGGATACCACAAGCCAAGATTTGGAGTATGAACTAAATATCTCAAGATTCTTTTAACAGTGGTCAAGTGACATTCTTTAGGATTGGCTTGAAATCTAGCACACATACACACACTAAGCATTATGTCCGGCCTAGATGCACACAAGTAAAGTAGAGAGACGATCATGGAATAATATACTTTGGTATCGATGGCTTTCCCTTCTTCATTGAGATCAAGATATCCATTGATTGGCATAGAAGTTTTGATAGGCTTGGCATTCACCATGTCAAACTTCTTGAGCATATTATGGATGTACTTTATTTGACAAATAAATATTGCTTCCTTCAATTGCTTGATTTGAAAACCAAGGAAGAACTTCAATTCACCCATCATGGACATCTCAAATCTCTTTGTCATGGTCCTACTAAACTCCTCACAAAAAGAATGATTAGTACTACCAAATATTACGTCATCGACATATATTTAGCACACAAATAGATCTTTATTGAACTTGTGAGTAAAGAGAGTAGGATCAGCTTTGCCTATTTCAAAGCCTTGTTTGAGCAAGAAATCCTTAAGGCATTCATACCATGCTCTTAGTGCTTGCTTAAGCCCATAGAGAGCTTTTGGAGTTGATAGACATGGTTGGGGAACTTGGGATCTTCAAAACCCGGTGGTTGCTCAACATAGACAAGTTCTTGGATAGGACCATTGAGAAATGCACTCTTCACGTCCATTTGATATATCTTGAAGTCATGGTGGGCAGCATAGGCAAGGAGCATTCGGATTGCTTCAAATCTAGCCACCGGTGCAAATGTTTCTTCAAAGTCCAATCCCTCTACTTGAGTGAAACCTTGAGCAACCAATCTTGCCTTGTTCCTTGTCACCACGCCATTCTCATCTTGCTTGTTGCGGAAGACCCACTTGGTGCCAATCACATTTGTATTGGGTTTTTTCACTAAGGTCCACACTTGGTTTCTTGTGACGTTGTTGAGCTCTTCTTGCATTGCCAAAACCCAATCCGGGTCTCCAAGTGCATCTTCTACCTTAAGAGGCTCTAAAGAGAAAACAAACGTGTAATGCTCACAAAAATTTGCTAAATGAGAACGAGTCATTACCCCCTTCGAAGACTCCCAAGGATATTGTCAACGGGATGATCCCGTTGAATCGTTTGATGTAGGCTTGGATGCTCAACACCTTCTTGCTGATCTTCTGGCTCATCACAATCTTCAAGTTCAAAGATTGGAGTAAGGTCTAAACCTTGGTCCAGACTTGACTCAGTTCTGGCTACTGGTGTGGGGGCGGCACTGCCGCCCTTGGGAGCAGCACTGCCGCCCTGCAATACTGCAGCAGATGTTCCCTGCTCTTCTCTGGTGAGTGCGTCAGTGGAGTCTTGTGCAGCAGTTTCTTGAGTCTCCCCCTGTTTGGCTGCATTTTCTTCTTGTGGCCTTATGTGACCAATGGTGAGTTGCTTGATTGCCTCACAAGGTGATCCTCTTTATCTACAATAATAGAGTCAACTTGCTCTACTTGAGAGCCATTAGATTCATTAAATGTCACATCTACCGCTACTTCAACTCGACCAGAGTTTTTGTTGAAGAGACGGTAGACATGCTCATTTGATCCATAACCAAGAAGAAAGCCTTCATCAACTTTAGGTGCAAACTTAGAGGTGTTGGGTTTCTTGTTAAGTATGAAACACTTACACCCAAATACTCTAAAGTAAGACACCTGGGTTTGTTACCGGTTAATAGCTCGTAGGAGGTCTTCTTCAACTTCTTGTGTAGGTAGAGGCGGTTGATAGCATGACAAGCGATGTTGACGGCGTCACACCAAAAGATGTCCGGTGTCTTGTACTCATTGAGCATTGTCCTTGCCATATCAATGAGAGTCCGATTCTTTCTCTCTACTACACCATTTTGTTGAGGGGTGTATGGAGTTGAAAACTCATGCTTGATGCCCTCTTCATCAAGAAACTCCTCCGCGGGAGTGTTCTTGAACTCGGTCCCATTGTCATTTCTCACTTTCTTGATGGGGAGACCGAATTCCTTTTGTGCACTTCTAATGAAGATCTTTACCTTTTCTTGTACCTGGCGCGTGTCATAAAAAAGAACACCCAAGTTGTACAAAAAGAACACCCAAGTTGTAACTCAACGAATCAACATGTAAAACATTTGTAACTGAATGATCATGAGTAAAAGCAACTTTTTACCAAGACCTAGCACACCTCCCTTGGAATTGTCTCCAAAGACAATATTCTCATTTGAATCTTCCTAGGAGGTGTAGGATGAGAACATACTCCTTTCTCCGGTCATATGATTTGTACATTCACTATCAAGCACCCAAACTGATCCACCGGAGGAGTATGCCTGCAAAACAAGTTTAGTACCTTGATTTAGGTCCCCAAATGTTATTGGGGCCTTGCATGTTAGTTACAAGAATTTTAGGAACCCAAATAGAAGTGTTATGATAAACATTCTTTTCTTTGCCAATGTACTTGGCAACCACTTCACCCTTGCTGTTGTTCTTCAGCACGAAACAAGAACTCAAGCTTTGTCTAGGAGCAAATGTCTTCGGTTGATAAGAATACTTGTTTGGCTGCCCCCAGATTGATTTCTTGCTGTTCTGTGGATTCTGCTTGGGCTGGGAGACCTTCTTTTTGTGCTGATCATAACCAGAGGCAATGGAGGTGACCTTCCCTTTCTTTGGGGGGCGGCACTGCCACCCTTCACTGCGGCACTGCCGCCCTGGCTAGGGTGCAGTGCTGCTTGAGGGGCTGGTCGTGTTGCCCTCTGTCCAGGTCCCTCTATACCTCCACTGCTGCTGGAAGTGAATTGCACACACTCAAATCTATTTATTACTTTTCTCCCATTTGTTTTGCCTCCATGCTTGTGCCCAAGCCCGGTCTTGATGTGTGGATGCCTTCCATCCTTGTATTGTGGCCTCTTTGGTTGATTCACTTGGCCACCAGCTTACTTGTTCTCAGATTTGCTCTATTTGGCAATTATCTCATTTAGTCTTGCTATCTCTCCCTTCATAGCCTCCGTGTTTGCAAAGTTAGTAGCATAGATATCCAAATTAAGATCATGGCATTTTCCACACCCTTTGCTAGTGGAGGGAATAGAGGTGTCATTTGCTTTAGGAAGATTTAAGGGGCTCTCCCAAAGAAGGTTGTATTGCAACTCAAGTTCTTTGTGCTTTTCATATCAGACACAATACTTTTCATCAAGTGCAATATGTGCCTTCTTAGTGAGAGCATGGTCCTCTTACTCTTTGGTCAAAGCCTTGCGCAAGGATTCCACCTTACCTCTTTCCAAAGCAAGTGCTTTCTTACTAGTAATATAGAGATCTTCTTGTTTGATAACAAGTTCCTCTCTAGATTCTAGCTCGGCTTGAATACTCCCTAAGTTCTCCATTAGCTTAGAGATGAAAAATTTAGTTTTAGTGTCCAAGTTCTTGGTTATGTTATCTAGCTCTTTATCACTTGAAACATCATCACTAGAGCTATCACTAAGTTCGCTACTAGAGATGTCACTAGGAGGAGAGGAAGGTTTGGCTTTAGATTTTACCTTCTCACCCCTTGCCATGAGACAAGTGTGAGGGGAGTAGTAGTCATCATCGGTCAAGTTGTTGAAGAGCTTGGGTGGTGAAGATGTCTTTTGAATAGCCACGGTTGCAACTTTCACATCTTCATCACTTGAGCTATCATATGTTGAGTCCCAGTCATGATCAATGTGAGCTTCTTCCATTGCTTTCTTGCTGCCCCTTCTATAAGTTTCCTTGTTTTCTCTCTTGTCCCTCTTGTTCTTGCTATCTTTGTCAACATAAGAACATTGGGCAACAAAGTGTTCGGTGCTTTCACACTCGTAGCAAATCCTCTTCTTCTTGTTGGGAAACTTTCTCTTCACTAAGCTTATAATCTTGCTTCTTCAAACCCTTGCCATACTTATTCATGAAGAGAGCCACATCTTCTATTTCCTTGTACTTGGTGTTGTCACTTTCATCTTCACTTGAGGATGATGTGGACTCGACTTTTACTTGTGTTGACTTGATTGCTTTGGCTTTGCTTGTAGTTGCTTGCTTGCTGCCCTTGTGCTTGTAACCTTAACTTGGCTTGCTTGTCTTGTCGGCCTTGAGAGCAACATCCTTCACTTTCAAGCCCTCTAACTTTGCTTGCAACTCCCCAAGCTTTCTCCTCTCATTTGTCTCTTCTCTTTGCATGTCAAATGTCAAAAGTCTACCGAGCACATCATTTGGAGTGAAGTGCTCAAACTTCTTCTTGTCTCTAAAAAAGTGACTACGGTCTCATTTCTAGGTGAGTAAGCCTACAACATGACTTTCACTACCTTGTGATCATCTAACTCATCATAGCCATAGCCTCTAATCTTTCCAACAAGTGTCATCAATCTATCAAACATAGCTTGTGGCCCTTCATCTTCCAAGATCACAAACCTATTGAGCTTGGCCATCAACAACTCAATTCTTGCCTTTCTAACCTTGTCAACACCTTCATGAACAAGATGCAAAGTATCCCAAATCTGTTTTGCCACATCAACACCCATCACTCGGTTGTACTCATCACCATCCAAAGCACTAAGGAGAACACTAGTGGCCTGCCCATTGAGGTGGACAGCCAATAGCTCCTCATGTGTGGGCTGCTCGGGGTCGACGGCTGTCTCAAAACCATTGCACACAATCTCCCAAGTGCCGGAGTGAAGACCTATAAGATAATCCCTCATCAAGTGTTTTCACTTGGCAAAGTTAGTCCCATCGAAATGAGGTAACTTGCCCGTGGGCACATTGATGAAAGACTTGCGATCACGGTTAATCATATAAGCATAATTGAAGGATACGGCGGCATATTTCTTCTTGGTGGTGCTGCTACCCTTGTCCTTCTTGGATGCATGATAGGACACATCGTCATCGCCATCTTCGGAGCTACTAGATAGCTCACTAGATGACATGTGCACGGACTTGGCCTTCCCTTCCTTCTTCCTCCTTTCTTCTCTTCTCTTCTTCCTTGCTTCTCTCTTCAGCCTTCTTTCTTCTTTCCTTTGCTTTTTCTCAGCTAGCCTTTGCTTCTCTCGTTCTTGTTCACGAGCTTCTCTTCTTTACTTCTTCTCGGTCTTCCTTCTTCTCTTTTCATCCTCATCTTGTTGCCTTTTGTCGGGATCGGAGGCAACAAGAGGAAGATCCTCCTTTGCTGTGAAGGCTGAGAGCTTGCTGTCTCTCATTGTTGGTGTCGTGCAAGCCCACATCCTTCGGATCAACCCGTACGGGTTGATTCGAGCTTCCTCCAGGCTCCATACATCACGCGGTGAAGCATATACGAAGCAATCTGCTCTAATACCACTTATAGGATCTCTGGAAGCATAGAGGGGGGTGATTAGGCCTACAAAAATTCAACTTGAGCCGAGATCAAATCCTAGGACGGCACTGCCGCACCCTGAAACTGAAGCCAAACAGAACGAACTGGATATGGATAGAAAGAGTATACTCTCAGTAGCCTGTTCCCCAGATCTCACACCAGATCACAGCACGAAGACTGGATACCACAGATAAGTCACAAGTCACCGGATCAAGCCAAACCCTAGAACAACTCAACAATGCAAAGTAAGGTAGGAGACAATAGCACACGGTGATTTATCTCGTGGTTCAGCTCGCCACTCAGGCTTGCCTACCTCCACGTTGTTGAGGTTTGCCACAAAAGGCTAGGGTTACCACAAAGGCTACCCTCTTCCTCGTTCTCAGGTCAAGAGAGTGAACTCTTGAAATGAGGGGTGATTTATTAGCTACGACACAAGATTACAAACCACCCTAGGCTGCCACAATGAAATTGGCAAGCTCTAGGGCGACACCTAGCCGGCTAGGAGCAAAGCTCCAAGGAGACGAACTCAAGAACGTCGGCCAAACGTGAACCAAGTGCTCTCAAACTTTGGGAAAGTGTAGATTAGCACTTCAATCGAGGTTTGCTGCCTTTTCTCACAACTTTTGATGGTTGAAAAGGGAGATCCAAGTGAGAGGTGAAGGAGCAACAATGGAGAAGAGAGAGCTTCTGTTTCTGTTCTATAACGGGCAGAAAGTCACGAGCTGGAAGAAGTGACTGTTGTGAGCTGGAAAAGTAGTACTTGTACGCCGGAGTTCAACGGTCAGGAGGAAGGCAGCACTGCCGCCCTGGCAACTTTCAGCAAAAAGTGTTGCGGCTTGGTTTTCTGGAATTGTCAAGGTGTGAGGATGTTGTTTCTGGAATGTGAGCACTTGATTCAACAATTTGACTAGTGTCCATAAGAACTCCTTGATAGTACGGTATCCCTAAACTCAAATTCGAAATGTAAAAAGAAATTAAACCTCCGTTTGAGTTGGTCACCACAGTTGCAAGTTAGCATCAAGTTCTTTGAAACAAATATCATCCTCTCACTAGAATTCCCTGCTCATCATCTCGATAGAAATCATTCGTTCTCTAATTCGGTGGTCATCAATACCAAAACCCACAATAGGGCTTGATTTCACTTTCATCTTGTTTCAAGGAGATTTGGAAAAAGTGACTTCACTACAATCCACTATGACCTGGACAGTCTCCTCTCTACTCATGACCTGGAAGACATTGCATCAGATTTTGACCCTGCTGAGATGCTAGAACACTGTGAAACAGGACTTTGTGAGACTATTCATGGACTTTAGCAGACTTAACATTGACACAAGGAGCATTAATTCCTCGGTCATAGCTTTGATACCCAAGAAAGACAACCCTGAGACTGTAAATAATTATGGACCCACATCTCTACTTAATTACTCCCTCAAATGCATTACCAAACTCCTATCCAACAGGCTCCAAAAGAAAATTGTGCAACTGGTCCATAAAAACCAGTATGGCTTCATTAAGGGTAGAACTCTGCAAGATTGCCTTGCTTGGTCCTTCCAATTCTTGCATTTGTGCCACCACTCAAAAATGTAAATTATTATCCTCAAGCTGGACTTTGAGAAGGCTTTTGATAAAATAGAGCATCAAACTATTCTGGAAGTCCTCATTCATAAAGGTTTTCCTCAAAAATGGGTGCATTGGATCCAAAACCTCTTGACCACAGGATCTTTCTCTGTTCTCCTTAATGGCATCCTTGGAAAGGCTTTCCTTTGTAAAAGAGGAGTAAGACAAGGTGATCCACTCTCCCCCTTGCTATTTGTACTAGCTGCTGATATTCTTCAAACTATTGTTAACAAGGCATGGAGAACTGGAATCCTCAAAACATTTATTCTAAGATGACTATCTATTGTGCAGTATGCTGATGACACCCTGCTCATTCTTCCTGGTGAAGCCAAAACTATCTTTAACCTTAGAGGATTACTAAGAAGCTTCTCTGATTCAACTGGACTTCATGTCAATTTTGATAAATCATCACTAGTACCAATTAACATGAGTCATGACAGAGCCCTTCACCTGGCAAACACTTTTGGATGCAAAGTTGGCAGCTTGCCCTTCACTTATCTTGGTCTAACTCTTGGTACAACAAGGCCAACTCTAGCGCCTAAACACATCTATTTCAGAGAAATAAACTGAAGGAACAAACTGATAAATTAATGCTATGTTCAGGGATCCGAAAGAATTGGCTAGGTTATGCAGCTCATCAAAATGGCATTGATATTTTAAAGGATTGTTTTATTTTCTGTAGGTCAAGAACCAACTGATCAGAGTAGTAATACATCTACAAATCCTAACAGAGGTAATGATCACTGCAACATCAGCTAACTACCTTATGAAGATGGTACAGATAGTTATCCATCAGGATCGGAAGGTTGGTTCCCACCTCTTTTTGCAAACAGACCTGGATGCAGGACACCACACAATCAGAGAACAGTATATGAACAATGCAGGTAAGGCAACAGGAGCTGGATTGGAGTGTACCAAAATTAACAGAGGTCATCTCTCGGAGTTGTCAGCTGTATTGGCTACCCTTCATGCAGACACTAGTTCTCTAGTTAAACTTTATCTTTTGCAAGGGAATATGGGACTTGAAGTTGATTAATCACCTAGCTATGTAGAATGACATTTTGGTAATCCAGTATATATAGGGCATCCAGATGAGCTATCTACAAGTGAAAAATAGTGCTCAATTTAGAAATGAGAACTGCGAACATATGTTCTGATATAAAAATAGTGCTGCAGGATCACCTCCATTAAATGTAAAAGCTAGCATGACACCTAAACATCCTAGACCTAAAAGAAGCACTAATCTGGAATGTATAGCATGCGGCGAAATCCTGACAAGGAACTTCAGAAAATCATAACTCCCAAGTCTGGTGGGCTAAAATCACGAAATTTTAGGATAGCACAGATATATAAGTTATTTACAACTTTAACATTAATATGATTCATAGAAAAGATCATTTAAATACAGAAAATGTTTTTCAAGCAGAATTATACACACTGCAGTTTTCAGAACACATTGCAAAATTGTCATTGAGTTTTCCTTATTTGTTTTCACATCAAGACAAATATATACTGAGTTCATTCATTTAGCCCAATTCCACTCCTAAAGAGATATAAGTGAGTGACGATCTCAAGCAGGCACAAACAAATTCATTTTGCTCATCTATAGATAGGTTTCAAATGATAGTATACATAGCGCTGACCAAAACTGTATACTAAAGTTTATGCGGAAGGTGATGCTCCTAGTAGGTGCCACAATATACAATGGGAAGGTCAGAAGCAGTTCTGCACCTCCAAATCAATAGTATTAACAACATTGGTGTGCATGTCTAAACTACAAAGGCTTGAACGACAATTTCACAAAAAGCCTAACCTACATGCTGTACCAGGCCAGCAGCACAGAGCAACAAAGAGAGCACATATTCCCATCCCAAACCAGTGAAAATTGTCATCATAATTTCATTTTCCTTTTCTCCAATGCCAATCAATACAAAAGCAGTTGTGAGGCATTAGTTAATGTTTTGACTAAATCAATGCTGGCTGGAGCAGCAGCTAATGCCATCTACATAAACCTTGCAATGTTTTGAGGGTATTACAATGTAATTTCTTGTAATTCCTTTCAACTAGTAATTTACGGTAACCACATATAAAAAAGACATACAGGTACACAAGTTGAAAATAGCCCTCCAAAACTAGGCTAGTGAAGAAATTTTCATTCAATCCAAATTTAGTTGACAATCAGAGTTTATTGGACTTCGATGTCATGGTCATCTCCCAAATATACAATAAGGAAAAGTGAACTAGCTAGGCCTACCGGATTTGTTACAGGGAAATAAACTCTGAAGAATATTCATTCATATTTTGTGCAGTTCAGTAAACACATCCTCTACAAAATAAAATTCAGATTTCCACTACTCTAGCTAGATCCATCCTACTAGTACGAACTAGTACAGTAGAACTTACAGGTACTCAGATCACAAGTCACAAATAGCAAATTATATGTAAGTATCACAAGTCACAATGAGCAAGTATCATACAAAATCTGAATATATAGATCGAATAACTAGCAGGTTACAACTACTGACATACGATCTGCTGCCGGGAAGGCAGAACCCAGAGAGTAGAACAAAGCTAGGTGGGGAGACGGCTGCCTCCCCCTCCTCAACCCTAGCTCTCTTTTCCTTCTCCACCACTCCTTTCTCCTGTACACCCATACGCGGCGGCGGCGACAGAGCGCACGCTCGCCCGCGAGTGTGAGAGGAGAGGGCCGGACAGGCCCGCACCCTCGGCGGCGAAGATGGTACGTGCCCGCGCAGCTGTGTATCGGGTGGCCACGGTGCGTGCTTGCCCCAGCTGCTAGGCGCGGCACCGCAGTCCGCTGGAGAGGCGGCGCAGCCAGACTGCTGGCCCCCCTGGAGCGGTGGCATGGAGATTGGGGAAGGGAATCGGGAGGGAGACCAGAGAGGAGGAGGAGAAGGCGGCGGCACTGATTTAGGGTTGAGAGAGAAACAGAGCCTGGAGCTCTTTCTCTTCTATGTTCGTGGGCTAGGCTAAATTTGCACGCGAGATGGGCTAAGAGGTGGGACCATTTTTTAGCGATAGAGAGCATTACGGTTTAAGTAGTTTTAGCGACTGATAACGGCACGGTAAATATGTGTATCTATACCGACAGATAATAAATCGCTAAATGAGGATATCTTATAGCATCATATGGTTGTGAGTTATATTTAGCATCAGATCATTCAATGATAAAAATAATTTTTAGCGTCAGACGTCTGACTATGATTTGGTGCTGTGGTGTAGTGAGAATTGGACTGATTTTAGCCACTTTGTCTCTCAAACGGAGTCTTAATTGGCGCGTCGTGCCCTTCATCTCTTCATCTCCGATCTACCATGATGCCTGTGCACTCCGTGCTTTTCATGTAGGGCGCACATTGTGTATCCCTGTAAAACCAAGAACACAGCAATTGATTTGACATCTGTGGGAAAGAACAGTTTGGTGAACTGCTAAGATGTGTTAAGGTTGAACAATTTGTATTTCAATTTATAGGTTACGATGTGGACTTTGGCATAGTAGTTTCCCATTTCTTTTTCCCTCCGTTTGGATCCTTTCATTTGGAGGAACTGAAATCTAGTTAATAATTTATACTATTTTACTTAAAATGTGACATTCCACCACTTTTCAAAGTTTACATATTAGCCTACCTCAAATTCATAGGATGAGAGATAGAATTTGATTCTATAGATCACCATTGCTATATTTTTACTTTGCAATTTATATCACGGTCTTCAACTTGCTCCCACACGGTAAAAATACTATACATAAGTATCTCTCTCGTATAGCCAACAATAATATACAAATATAATCTATATATAACCATATTAAGTTAATTAATATGTGTGTAAATTATAATTCTTAAAATAAATTCAATTTTAAGGATCCGAAAAATCGTGGAAAAAAATTCAGTGGCATCAAATTAATTTTTCACTAGATACCAAGTACGCAATGCCATGTTCGACTTTAGTACAGCACATCATCATCTTGGAGTTAGTGATGAGTATGCCCTAAGTAACAGCATATTTTGATTAGACCCGTGCGTCGCGGGCGCGTGCCGCCCCACCCCCGCGCTTCCCGCCCGCCCCCAACCCCCGCGTGTCCCGCCCGCGCGCGCGACGCGGGAGCGTGCCGCGGTGCCCCCCGCCCCCCGCTCCTGGTTCATTTTTTTCATTTTTTCTTTTTTTTCTTTATCCTTTTTTATTTCTTTTTCATTTCCTTTTTTCTTTTTCATCTTTTCTTTTCTTTTTTCCTTTTTTAATTTTCGTTCTTTTTTGTTTTTGGTTTTTGGTTTTTCTTTTTGTTTCCTTTTTTTCCCTTATTTTTTATTATTTTAATATTTATATGTTTTGTATTTCTTTATGTGGATGTTGTAAAAGTAGATAAGAAATGTTGTATATGTTGTTGTAAGTATTTCAGATTTATATTGTAAGTTTTGCTCAAAATGTTTCATCTTTTTTCGGACGTATGTTTTAATTGTATGTTTCTAATGTTTTACTTTTGTTTCAAAATTAATGTTTTGCAAGTATTTCATTTGGATGTTGAATATGTTTTCACATGTATTGCTGGAACTGTTTTATCTGAATTTTATGTATATTTATAAATGGTTTCCAGGTGTTTTTTTTTCCAAATGTTTCATCCGCATATTTCGTGTGTTTTAGTAGTTTCGTACATATGTTGCAAGTGTTGCATATGGATGTTTCAAAATTATATTTGATGTTGCAGTTAGTGTTTCAGATGCATGTTTAATGTCTAGCGGCTGGATTTGGGAGGCTCGCCACCGGCGGTGATTGTCCTCCGCCCCAGCCGACGCGACCTCGCATCTTTCCAGCACCCGTCATTGTTCCTATGCTCATCTTCTTTGCCTCTTTCTGTGCTTAATAGTGGCCATTCTCCATTCTCAGTAGCTTCGGCACCCGATCTGGTACAGCCGACGTAACCTTCCACAAGCTGTTGTCTACCTCCTCTGTTGCCGGTTAACAGGGTCGACCATTGCCATCCTCTGCTCTGCGCCATCTGGAAGAAGGTGTGAAATATGAATGTTGCAAATGTATGTAACTGATGTTTCAGTAGTTTCAAAAGTATATTGCAGGTGTTTTGTGTGGATGTTGGAAAAGTATATTGGACTGTTATATATGTTATAAAAAAATTATTAAAATATATCCATGTGGGGTCTTGTTTTGAAGAATTTATTGCAAGAAACACAATGGTGCAATCGGTTTTTAATTAAGTTACTTGGTTTAGGAGTTACGTCCAGACGCTGGTTGTTCCGTTTTCTTTTTGAACGCAACTAAGAGCAACTCCAGCAGGCCCCCTATATGAGCCCCAAAAACTAAATATAGGGGTTCAGACAAAAAAACGAGCTCTAACAGGGCCCCTACTAGAGCCCCAATAGTTGGGTGGGCACCAAAATCTTCCCTCCACCCCCAATTCCTGGGGGGCCAACAGCTCGCCCCCCATCCTGTGGCTCCCTCTCCGAGGCCGCCGTGGCCGCGCCCGGTCACCGTGGCCGCACCCGGCCATCGCGGCTGCTAGCCGTGGCCGCGCCCGCTCCCGTGGCGGCGCCTGCCCGGTCGCTGTGGCCGCGCTCGCCCGCCGTGGACGTGCCCGGTCGCCGTGGCCGCGTCGAGCCCGGCCACCGCGGCTTGCGCCCGCCCGCCGTGGCCACGTCGCGGCCGGCCGCCGCGCTGCGCCTTCTCACCGTGGCCGCGCCCAGCCGCCGCTCTGCGGCTACTCGCCGTGGCCACGCCTGGCCCCCGTGGTTGCGCCCGCCTGGCCGCCGCGCTTGCCTGCGCGTGAGCCTGCGCTGCCACCGCGCGCGCCTGCTAGGTCGTAGCGCCGCCGCCGCGCGCCAGCCCGTTCGCCCGCTCGCAGAGCCGCTGCCTCGCTTGCTTGCGCGCGAGCCAGTGGCTCCGCTGCGCGCTCCCGCCTACTCGCAGCCAGAGAGAGAGAGAGGACGACGGAGGTTCATACGGCATCGCCCACCAAAGGAAATAGAAAGAGAGAATGACTAATGGGCCCCAGCTGTCATTATCTAGTACAATAGATTTGGGGGCCTAAATTTGGGTAGTGCTGTTGGAGTAGAACAAAGAAAAATGGACCAATAAAAATAGGGGGAGCACCCAAATCTAAAGTAGGGGCTCTGATTTGGGTGCCCCTGCTGGAGTTGCTCTAAAAGCAGCAGATAACAACAAGTGTAGGCCACGAGATGAGACCCCCCCATTGCCTGATGCACACGAGATAGATTCTCCGTTTGCTCCGAATCGGCTCGATAGACGGACAAAAAAAAAAAAATGCATCGTGGGTCTGGGAAATGGAAGGCGTGTGCGGACCTGAGCGCCTGCGGTGCGGGTTCGTCTAACGTTGCGGTTGCCACGCGTGCCCGGCGGTAAAAGGAGGAGGGGATCGGAGCACTCAAGCGGCGGCGCCGCCGGGCGATCTCGCCGAGGAGACCCAAGCCTGTCGTTGTTGGGCTCGGCCCAGTTTCAACGTTAGGGAAAGCTAGCTGGGCGGGTCCATGGGGTTTGGGCTATACGGGTAACGAGCTGGAGGGCATATTGGCAGGCTCAATAGTAGTGAAATTAATGGCCCATGGGGCTTTTTTTTTTTTCTGAAAGAATCCTTAGCAAAAGAGGCAGCAACAGCATTGTACTCACCATGATAGCAGTATCTGTAGGAAGTCCCACCATGATAGCAGTGGTGGCCCAGACTGCACGTTTCCCAAATTATCGTCGCTCGTCATGTCCAACAAATGCAAGATTCGATTCCAAATTTTATTAGCCGAGGCCGTTAAACGGTGACAGGGCCGTCGGCCGAGCGCCCGCCTCGATTAAGACTTAACGAAGGCAGGCCGCATAAATAGAATGCATCCGTTAATGCAAGACATGATTGCAAATCGCTCATGGGAAGTTAATTATAAATTTAGCTACCACCTCCAGAGATCGGTTTCTAGAGATAGTTGATGCTTCTGAGTCCATAGAAATAAATTTTTAGATGTTTTCATTTTTCCCTCCTCTAAAAAAACATTTTCTTAACAATAAAATCAGGTCTAAAAAGGCAAATAAAAGACACTTAATCTCGGAAGAAGGCCCACTATATGAAGCCTAGTTTCAAAGGAATGAATGGTCCTCAACAGAAAAATACATAATTATGTATTGCTAGTTAAAATATCTTGGACCCCCAGATCTCGACTCGTTTTCAATTCTAACAATTTGAGTCACTATATGTTTATTTTATTACTAAATCATATTTATATATAATTACAGGTATAGCTATAAGGAAAACCAGACAGTTTCTGACGGTTAGCCGATAGATTTTTTTTTCTGACGGCTTACGCTTTGACAGCCAAAAACCTAAAACCTGGACGCATAGCCATCAGGCTATCTCCAACAAAGCAGCCATATACACTAGTATAGAAAAGCTCCCTGCTGGCGGTTGAGAACATATTTCTACAGGCGTTTCTCGCAACCGCCAGCCGGAGAGACCAGTAAAAATCGCCATTTCTACTGGCGGTTTTTTTAACTGCCTATAGAAAACAGCTTTCTACAGGTGGTTCCTAAAGAAAACCGCTAGTAGAAATGTAGAAAGCTATTTTCTACGGGCGGTTCAATTAACTGACCGCCTGTGTTTATTTTTTTCGCCTTTTTTTCAAAATAGGCTGTTCGCTGTTTTTTTCAATATTATAATACAATATAATATTGAATATACTAGGTTCTGTTATAGGGTCATTATCAATACATATATACAAACATGCAATTACTTAATTATATGTAGGCATATATTTATACACTTCTAAGTTTTTACATTACATGTGATATCGATATAATATATACATGTACATCAAAATTTTCATATGGTTCCGTGCCCTAGTAATCTTCACGCTGAAGATTTAGCCCACCAATTTCTGTTAGGGCTCTATACTTGGGCTGTGCTAAGATGCCGGTAGCATCGTGATATTTTCCGTCGAATGATATGACGTTTTTCATCATGAAATTGCACATGTCCTCGACGATGCCCAGCAAAGTTTTTTCTGACATGTTATTTGCCCTTTCTATCTTGCATCCCCGTCCTTGTATAAACATCATATTTGTGAACTTGATTATTATTACACATTAATTTGAACTTTAATGACAGATTGTTGCTTGTGTATTATCTGAGGGTCGTTGACGTATCGTCCGTTCACTCTCATGAACTCGCACACATAGAATCCACAGTGGACCGATCCGACTGATTGCTTATGGCACTATATATAACAGACAAAGTTATCAACATTATATATTGTCTTATATGTCATGTGTATAGCATATATATATATATATATATATATATATATATATATATATATATATATATATATATATATATATATATATATATATATTTATATATATATGTATGTATGACACATTTATTTATAAGGTTTACATACCGGATAATCATGAATTATATCTATTGGCTTCCCCCGTTTGCTGGGGTTGTCGAGCTTTCCCTTTTTGATTTGGTACCACCTCCAACTCCTATGATCTCGAATTAATCATCACCAAATTAATTAATCTCAAGCTCACATCGATAAAAGTATATATGCATGCATACACATCTAGGGCTTACCGCTCTATCAAGGTCAGAACTGTTGCATATGATGAGGGATCATAGTCTGCGGAGTCATAGACCACCACCCGTCCCTACCTTGGATAAATATAAAAGCAGATCTAGTGGTCCCTACACATATCAAATTCGTGAATCCAAGTGTATTGAAATTATAAATTAATGATGTCGTAATATGTATGTGTACTCTCACACAGTACTTACCCAAAGTGGTACGGGGCAATTATGACTTGCCTGTTCCTCCACTGCTTCATCGCGTTCCCAATGTAGATGGCATATTTGGGTTCAAAGTCCTTCTGCATGTCCACAAGTTTCAAGGCAGCTTCTTTCTCATCCAAGCCCTTTAAGTCATCATGTCCCGGCCCGACTCTTAATGTATGCTCGTCCTCGCATAATTTCATTGGATTGAGATACCCAATCAATTTGCTTTCGTCTCTATTAGCACGATTCTCCTGCTCATCATGTTGCATTCTGCGAGACGATATCGATCCATGTCAGAGATTCTCAAACTTGCTCATACAACTCAAAATAATAACAACACAAGCATATGTGTAATAAGTATTAGTGTACTTACAATGCAAACAATGTGACGGTCTATACGTCGAGTCTTTTGAGGTTCATCATCAACCAAATGTCCTCGTAGTTAATCATTACTGTATTTTGGGGACAAAGAAAAGCCATATATGGTATACTTACAATTATCGAGTCGATGCCAGCGTGAGAAGCTCTCATGTACCAGTCGTGCATCCTTTTTATACCAGCAGGGATGCTTGTTAGTCGCTGCCAACTGAGGAGAGGCCTGGTAAACACATATTCATGTGGGACATGTTTTTAATCCTTCTTCGTTGGCTTCCTGATCTGTATAACCTCTTTTGCTGCTTCCTCTTTTTGCTGCCTTCTCGTGCTCAGCCAAGTCAACGATACGTGTCGTGCGAGACTTTCCAATTCCTTTCATAAACAGAGCCGTGCCAGCAGCTTTATTCTTCTTTGGCTCATATGGGGAAATCAATTTGGGGATCGGGAATTTCCTTTTCTTAGGCGGTGATGGTGCTGGCGGAGTCGTAAACAACTGTTCGGATTCTTTGGGTGGTGGGGAAGAGTGTGGATGGGTAGGCAGCGGTGGTGGCGGAGTTTGTTGCTTAGGTTATGGTGGTGGTGGTAGGTCAAGAAAGACGTGTTCAGGTGATGGTGGTGGGTCAGGAAAGGAGTGGGGAGGTGATGGTGGTCAAAGAGAGTGGCCATGTGATGACTCGGCATGTGTAGACTCCTGCGTTAGTGGCTGCTCCTGAGTCAACTGATGTCTCGTCGAGGCCACAGGATGAAATTTTTGACAGCCTGTCCGAGTTTCTCAATACCCTCTGGGCCTGCGATGTCTAGCATGTCGTCCTCATATCCTTGGACGACCGTCGAGACTTCTACCTTGTAGTAGTCCTATGGAATGTCGCTGTTATGGTACCTGCGTCCTGGGATCGCAAGGCCACTGCCCACTTTCCTTGTACGATTATTATTGAAACCGTACCTTATGACTAGGGAACAAGGTGTTGGCCTATTGATGTCATCAACTGGATAGCGAACCTTGTTGGCCGTAGACGCGAAACTGCTTTTAATCACTGGACACGTTATCTGTTGATCAGTTGCTGGGACGAGCTGCATCTGGGGTGGAGTTTGAGTGGTCGTCATTTGTTGATTGGACGCCACGCTCACTAATTTCTGCACCAAATCAGGATCAGGGTTAGCTAGCATTGCAGACATCATCTGTTTGAAGTCCTTCTTGGCTTCTTCCTTAAAATAACTCTTCATTTGTTGCTTGTATCGATCGCGTTTCTTATACATGTTCTCCCACTCCTGACCAAATCTTTCTTTCCATCCCTTCCTGGATGGGATGCCTCGTACACGTCCAGGATGCTTGGGGTTACCCAGAGCAACAGTCAGGCTGTCCTTCTCCCTTTGTGGCCTGAATGATCCTTCCTTTTCCTTAGCTGCCACCGCGTAGATGTTCTTTGCAGCTTCTTCCACCAATGGATCATGAAAGGACACGCCGGTTTCTGTTATTTCTCTAGGTTTTCGAGCATGAAGCCAATTCGCTCTCCTTTCGCCAACTTGCTCAGACAGTACAGGCAACCCCGCCGCCTTCCTTTCAGTCTCTTCTCTTCTCCATTTCTCTAGATGAAGGTCATATCCACCTGAGCCAAGATGGTGCTGGTACACGTTCTTCTTTACTTGTTCTGAAGCGGCTTGGCTCACAGCTAAGAATTTTGGCTGATTCTTCTGCTCTTGAAAAACAGCCCACTGACCTGGCATGATCTTGTACTTTGTTGTCGGGTCCAATCCGAGCTTCATGTATTTTGCATTCAGCTCATACCTCCAGTTCCGGAACGAGATTGCAATCTGCTTCATTGCATATCCCCTAACGAGGTTTTCTGAACCCTGAGGGAAAACAAACCGAGTACAAAGCTTCTTCCACATGTCTGTTTTTGTATCATCTGGTATATCCTTCCAATTAGATATTATGCAGTCCAGATTATCCCTAACTAAGAATCCAATAGCGTTCCGAAACTTAGCTGGCACTGGATGAGGAGCTACGGGTTGTCCTTTGGAATTGACTTTTGTAACCCTGTATGTGTTGTCCAGCCACTTGTTCACTCCGCTATCACCTCTTGCCTGATCACTCTGCTTTCTTTTCCTTGAACCAGTCTCGGTGGTCGTCTCGGTTGTTTCCGGTGCGTCTCCGTGTGGCACTGCTTCTTATTCAGCTATTTGACAGAACTGAGACAACATCTCCTATATGTTGGCACATGAAACCACGAAAACATGTAATTAGGGTCACACATGAAATCATATCATTAAAGATAAACACATGAAATCATGCATGTAAAGTAAACACATGAAATCATGTAAGGTCACATGAAATCATGGAAGGTAAACACATGAAATCACATGAAATCATGTAAGAGGTAAACACATGAAATCATGGAAGGTAAACACATGAAATCATGGATGTGTTACCTCGTCGGTTTCTGGATTGTAATCCGGGTCACGTTGCATTTCACGGCGAGCCGCCCTATCGATGCTAGGGCATGGATCGCTTGGGGTGTGGTATCCTCCGCCTTCCGATTCGTGCTTAAGTCCTTGCGAAGCACTCTTGTCGTTGTGGGGAGACCCTTGTCCTTGGTCTTCGTTATGGGGCGACCCTTGTCCTTGGTCTTTGTTCGGAGAACTCATGGCGGAATTGTTCTACCATATACAAAGACAATAGATTATAGCGAGAAATAATCAAGGCGGGAGCCAAGTTATATAGTGAATTATAAGTAAAGGTCTTTAGATATACAAATATATATTTATTTATTAGCCTTTTCCATTTTACAATGCAAAAGAAATAATCATTTATAATATATATAATATATAAAGTAATAATCAATATCAATTATATATAAAATGATACAATGGAAGATACATTTTAAAATATATATAATATAAAAAAATAATCAATATCAATAATCATTTATTGATGATACAATGCAAGATACATACATAACTAAACCTAACTTCAAACTAACTCATTAAACTAATAAGCTAAATTAATTATAAAAACTAAAACCTAACTAATTTAAACTAAAAAGCTAATTAAACCTAACTCAATAAACTAACTAACTGATTAACTAAACTAATTAAATTTAAAACTAAAATCTAACTAATTTAAACTAAAAAGCTAATTAAACCTAACTCATTAAACTAACTAAATAACTAAATTAAAAACTGAACTATATAAAACGAAAAAAAAAACAAAAAAAGGGGAGCAACGCCCTAGCAGGCCGGCCCAATAGCAGGCCGGCCTGCTAGTGCAGAGAGCCGAGCGCCACGCCGCCGGCCGCCGCCAACCCCGCTCCACCGGCCGCCGCAGTAGCAGCACCGCCGCCGCCAGCCGCCACCGCCGCGCGCGCCACCGCCCGCCGCGCCACGGCCTCACCACCAGCGAGCACCACGACGCGAGAGAGAGAGAAAGGGAGGTGAGAGAGAGAGATAGACCTACCGTCGAGGAAGCTCGGCGGCGCGGCAGGGTTGGGGCGATGGCAGCGCGGTGCGGGTCGACGGCGGTACCGCGGGAGGGCCCGCGCAGCTGCATAAATTGGCACGGAGCTCGCAGTGGAGTTGCACGGAGCGAGGCGGAGAGAGATGGCGGCGATTCCGGCGGTAGCGGCAGGAGGAGATTCCGGCAGCCTGATGGCGTCGGTTTGCCATGCGCGGGCCTCCAGACTTACCAAAAATTCGAAGGGAGAGCACGGGATATATATTAGAGGCATTTGTGCAGGCGGTTATCTTAGCGAACCACCTGCACAAATGGTTACTACAGGCGGTTCTCTTAGCGAACCGCCTGCACAAATGGATTAGTGCAGGCGGTTAGTTAAGCCAACCGCTTGCACAAATGGATTAGTGCTGGCGGTTCACTAAGAGAGCCGCCAATATAAATTATTTTTGATTAATTACTTGTATTTGTGTAGAATATCTTTGAATATTCATATCTTGGGTTTGGTAGCTTCAAAAGTAGTGGTTCTTTTTTTTGTTAGTTTCCTAATGAAGTTATCTACATTATATATAATTAATATGTATTATTTTATGCATTATTTTATAGGTATTATGATACTCTTCTATATATAATATATAATATACATATATTCATATATATAGGTAGGGTTAGGGTTTAGCTAGTGTCTAGCTAGGGTTAGGGTTTAGCTGGGGTTAGGGTCTAGCTAAGGTTAACTTAGGGTCTAGCTAGGTCTAGCTAGGGTTAGGATAGGGTCTAGATAGGGTCTAACTAGGTTTTGGTAGGGTTAGGATAGGATCTAGCTAGGGTTTAGCATAATTATATGTCACACATGATGATATTGGGAAATGACATAAATATATGTTGAACAGATGAATGGTAACATTAATATATTATGTTGGTACACATTATATCAGAAATGGATTACAAGATACATGATCCTAGCTAGTCTGCAACTGTTCTTCCTTCTCTATCGTGGCGCACCCATGGCAGCGAATTATGTGGGATGCTTCGCTCAACATTCTTTATCTTGATTGGATGGTCCGTAAAGACACACATTTCGTTGAATTGGTTAAAATCCTCCAGATCAGTTACGTCATCGACTCCTATAGCTTGTTGTTTTCCAGGAAAAACTACATGCTTGGGCTTGTCGGTGCTTTTCTTCTCGTTCTTGGAAAGGACCTGTTCAGCATAGAAGACCTGTGCAGCACGGTTAGCAAGGATCCGCGGGTCATCTTTGTAACCTACTTTACTTAGATCAAGAACTCTGAGCCCATAGCTATCCACTGTGACATGTTTATCTTCAACCCATTGGCATCGAAACACGGGTACCTGAAATGTACCATAATCTAGTTCCCATATGTCCTCAATGAAGCCAAAATAAGTAGTGATTTCACCACTTTGATCATCTAAGGCCTCGCACCGAACACCACTGTTTTGTGTCATGCTCTTTTGGTCGTTGGATTTGGTACAAAACGTGAAGCCACTAATGTTATAGGTTTGCCATGTCGTGACCTGGCGTGATGGTCCCGATGCCAATTTCTTGATGGTTTTTTCCTCAAATGTTTCCCCATTTGGAATGTGCTGCTCACTTAACCATGTGGTAAACCGATGCTTGTGTTCTTTCATTACCCAATCATCTGTGCATCCATGATTATGTTCGTGAAGCTCGTTAATGTGTTGCTCGATGAAAGGGTCAATTAATGATAGCTGTTGTAGGATGCTGTGGTGTGCCTCAAGGACTATTTTGTAATCTGAAGGGATGAATGATTTTCGTCCCATCCTCTCACGTCCATGCAGCCTACCCTTATGTCGTGTCGGAGGCAAACTTATTGCAATCTGGTCTTTTAGGACATTATTGCAGAAAGGACCTCCAGACTCAATGGCCTCTTCGGTCAAGTACCTCTCTATCATGGATGCCTCAGGACGAGCACGAGTTGAAACATAGCTATTCAATATTGACATGAAACGCTCATACGTCCACATTTCATGCAAATACATGGGACCCAATGCCTCTATTTGTGCCACCAAGTGCACCATAAGGTGTACCATTATATCGAAGAAAGATGGAGGGAAACACATCTCAAGCTGTGACAATGTCTCCACTGCGAATTCCTGAAGAGACGGCAACTCATCGCGGTCAATTACCTTCTGTGAGATCTTATTGAAGAAATAGCACAACCTTGTGATTGCCATCTTTAAGAACACCGGCTTTATAGCCCTAATGGCAAGAGGGAGGAAAGTAGTCAGCATGACATGACAATCATGTGAGTTGTAGTTGGTGAGCGTAAGGTCTTTCATTGACACAATACTCCTTAAGTTGGAGCAGAATCCAGATGAAACTTTCAAATTCTTCCAGCACACACACATCCCATGTTGCTCATCTCTATTGACGTTGTAGCTTGCTGCTGAGAGGTGGTACTTCCCATTTTCTAGTGGAACAGGGTGAAGTTCCTTTTTGATGCCTAAGTTTACCATGTCCAGACGTGATTTCAGTTCTTCCTTTGTCTTGCTCTTCATGTCTAGCAAGATGCCAACTATGCTCTCAAACACATTCTTCTGAATGTGCATGCCATCGATTGCGTGTCGTACATCCAACTCTTTCCAATATGGATCTGTTAACCTCAGGTATGTATGATGAATCGACTCTTGGTAACTTATACATCTAGTATGACCTCTCTATCATTACCTGTAAACTAACCTTTCTTAGCAAGAATGGTTAAAAAGAGGTAAGAGGTATATAAACTAACCTTTCTTAGCAATCTTCTTCCAAGAAATGTCGACCTCCAAAAACGCCTCCAATGAAAGTTGATTGCGAGTTACTGTTCCAAGAAATGAAGGGGTATTTACTATTATAATCTTCTATTAAATCATGTAAATCATACTGCATAATTAAACTAAAAAGCTAAATTAATTAAAAACTTAAACCTAACTAATTTAAACTAAATAGCTAATTAAGCCTAACTCATTAAACTAACTAATTAACTAAACTAATTAAATTAAAAACTAAAAACTAACTAATTTAAACTAAAAAGCTAATTAACTAAACCTAAGTAATTAAACTAAAATGCTAATTAACTAAGTACATAAAACACAAAGATATAAGCATGTGTAAGCATATTTAGAATGAGATATAAAACAAGAGAAGCAAGGACTAAACATGAAGATAAAAGTACATAAGTAAAATACTAACAAATTAAATAAAAAACATTATCTTTCTCTCTCTTCATATATACATAAGAACACACCATTAATGGAGGAGAGAACTAACCATATGCATGTTGAGAGAGAGGGAAACTAAACTAAAAAGCAATCGTGACAAGAGAGAGAGGAGAGACTTCATCTAACCATGTTGAGCAACCTCATTTGAAGAAAAAAAGACAATAACCTAGCTATTCTTCTCCCCCAACTCATGGTGAAACCCTAGACTCAAAAAGTGGCTAAATGGAGCAAAGAATGGTCAAAAAGAAGCAAGAGGTATGTAAACTAACCCTTTTTAGCAATCTCCTTCCAAGAAATGAAGATCAAAACCTCTCCTCTTATATTTGGTGAAGTGTGGACCTCCAAAATCGTCTCCAATGGAAGGTGGCTGCGAGTTACTGTTCGGTTTGGGGAGGAAGAAGGGGTATTTATATCAGACTTAGTACAGGCTGTTCACTTAAGGAACCGCCTGTATAAATTTCTTAGTGCAGGCGGTTTTCTTAACTGACCGCCAGTAAAAATGGCCTATTTCTGCTGGTGAACCGCCAGTAGAAATGGATTTCCACTGGCGGTTCTTACGTCTAGCCCCATCGTTTTTTTCTGGTGGCGTCCGGTAACTGAAACCACCTGGAAAAATGAAAATGGAGCGTCGGCGTTGAGCTTTTCTGTACTAGTGATAGAAACCCAAACTCAAAATGGGTCTCCGATAGTACTGTTTTAGCCTCGAACAGAATACTCATATGAGTGACCCATTTTAGGTCTTCAGACAGACACAACCTAAATTTGAGTATCCTCTCTCGAAACCTATTTGCAGAGAGATTCTCTTTTGGGTGTTGTTATTGAAGAAGACTAAAAATAGATATTAAATTTATTCACTGTAGCACAACCCAAACATAAAATGTGTATCATATTTTGGGTGGTGTTCTTGGAGATAGTCTCAGTAATATAAAGTTCATAAGAACATGTGGACTACATATAAGAAAAGGTCCCTGGCGATTTTTTTTTTTTTTGGCCATGCGCAATGAAGGTGTGATTGCGAATAAATTGAGTGATTTTTCTTTCATGTGGCCCGCGATGAAGTTCTTGTCGTTTTTTTGGCCTGCTGATTTAGTTCCTGTCGGTTTAGTTAAACTCATGACGGTTCCTAAGGACCGACAGGACTATTATAGACCTCTCTTGTCAGGGTTTTTTTTTTTTTTCAGCCGACAGGATTAGTGCATGTTCATGTTGGTTTTATAAAAGCAAAAGGAATAATCCCGAGTCTGATAGCGCGTGTCAGTGTGTGTGATGAATGATTGGGCCCGTCAAAGGTGATCATGAGACCAAGCACGTTTTCATGCAGGCCCAACGAAAACCTCGAAGCTCGTTAGCTCGTTCGGCTCGTTAGGATAACGAGTCGAACCAAGATTTTAGCTCGTTAACTATAATTAGCCAACTCGAATCAGCTCGTGAGCCGCTGACGAGTCAAACGAGCCACGCTTACAAGAAAAACAATAGAACTTATACTAGTACTAGGTAGCGTGTCCGTGCGTTGTTACGAGACAACTAAACTTTTAAACTAAAAATACACGGATCACAATATTGTGATATTAAATACCAATATTAAAATGATATTAATCCAAAACATAAAGTTCATTAAACTTACACTAACAATGAATGCGGCATCACAGGATCATCAACTCTACCGTATAGATTTTTCCATGAGGTCCTGATGGCTATCGAGCAGGCACTCTGTCACTTCCATGACCAGCTAGTCTGTCGCGTTGCAAATGCACGGGTGCGACGGTGAGTGTGGAGAGCATGCACACCAGGAGCGAGGATAGGCCCCGGATCCGAGCAATGGTGAAGAGGGTGGGGACTAAGCGCTCCACCGCCGACCGGGAAAGCTTTGAGCACTACCTACCGGTCGGCAGGGGCGGATCTGCAGCCCAGGCCCTTGTCATCGGCCCAGTAATATTACATATCCCATGTAGTTTTCAGCCCAGAAACAAAGGCCCAACAGCAAACTTAGTCCTTAGGCCTTACCCATATGCTTGGCTGCTCGCCTGTCCGCCTCCTCGCACGAGCGCGCGGGCGCATGAGGCGAGATCACGAGGAGCTACCGAGCTAGGCTGCCCATCCTGCCGCGCACCAGCTGCCTATCCCGCCGGCCGCTGCGGCGCCGCCCATCCCGCCCGAGCCTATTCCGCCGCTGGCTTCCGTTGTCAACCGGCCGCGCCGGCCGCCCCTGCCCGGCTGCCCTCCAGCTCTAGATCACCGGGACACCAGCCCGGCGGCCCCTGCCCTCCAGCTCGGTGGCACCGCACAGCCATGGCACGTGAGTCTCAACTCTTTGAATTTGCTCTTCTTCGGCTCAACTCTTGGCTCTTGCGGCATTGTCTTGCCTAGTTCAGGGTTTGATTTTGTGACTTCGTAGCTGGACGATAGATTTGACTTGTCTGGTGCTCAATATTAGCAGTGAGTAGCTAAATTGGTTTCATTAATAGGCCTGCATTATGGGTTAATTTGTGACTGAACGGTGAGGAATCCAAAGATTAGTAGCATGAAGTAGTTAGGAAGAGTCCAACACATCATGGGCAAGAGTCTTACACCATTGCCATGGTGAAGTTATGAAATTGCAGGCTTCCAGCTGTGAGTTCTTGGAAAAGAATTCCATGTTACCCAAACAAGAAAATTAAATATAATCAAATCCTCAATAATTCATTTCTTGTTGAATCTAATTTCTAGAATCTAATTTTTGGAAAGTATTTCAATTCTAGGGAACCAAACGGCCTAAGACTCTAATCCAGTTTGCAGTTCTAAAATGCAAGCATTGGTAGTAGTAGAATGCAGTCTTGTACATTTGTATTTAGTCATCTGGACTGAAAATTGAAAGCGGAATAGTAAGATAATGGAATAGTAAGATAAACATGTAGTTCACGCAGCATATCAGTTAGAATTTTTTCCTTCATTTTAGATATTTCTCTATGCGTGACACTAATGGATAGTTTTCGTTGTTGGAAAGAGGCCCTAGTCTTGAACAAAACCTGGCTCCGCCACTGCTGGTCGGGGAAGGGAGCCGAACGCTGCTTGACCGCAAGGGGCTACCACTGCAACCTTCCATGAGACCATGTGTTCGTTCATATCAAACGTGAATTAATCTGACGAAACTCAATAGGCATCAACCACGCAGAATAATTCTGAGTAGCCATATTTGAGCCCATTGGTTGATGACTGAAAAAGCTAAAATAAACAGAGAATAAATAGGTTTCAGGTAGGGAGGGGTCAGCTCAAGATACTTGAAGCAGCTGCATTAACAGCTCAATGGCATGCAACTCAGAAAAGGTATAACATCATCATTCATAGATTCGGGCTCTAGCTTGCTTGCATTGCGGCCTTCTTAAAATGTTGGAATTTCACATGAATCTAATAGGAAAACACTTGAATCATTTCAAATTCACAAGAAAAACACAAGATACAGTTAAAATCCATTGTCCCAAAGGGGACCTTAGCTACTATAGAGTGAGCTACATTACAAACACCTAAAGCATGAATGACATGAACATTTATCAGTGATAATATCTCCATCTCCCACACCAAACCACTTGCAAACACATTGGTTAAATATATAATAATCGTGTCCAAGTGTTTTCTATTGTCTAAGCAGATCCTTGAGAACATCTTTAAACAGAATCATTTAGTATTTGTCTACATAAGAAATTTCCAGAATATGTTAAAACATATTTGCACAAAATAGATTGCTTACGTGTTTTATAACTGAATTCAAGACTCCTAGCTAGGGTCCGTCCGGCTCAAATGGCGAGCAGCTAAGGAATGACTAAAATTTCCAGCTGATTTACAACTCTGTCAGTGCTTTACTTTTCCTCATTTTAAGGCAAAAAATGAGAAGCAAAGGATAGGTTAACTCAAATCTATTTTTCTCAATTTTACATGAAACACAAAACTCGGAGTTTGGAATGATAGTCTGATTGTGTGTATCTACTGTGTAAAACTGGAATCAAATTGCAACAAAAAAATAAAATCAGAGTTTCAGTTGCATTCCATTCAGACTCTACTCTTCCTGAAGTCACACCCCTCTAAAATGACGTGTTTTGTTAATTTTAGAGCAGAGTTATGGTCTCGAGTCACAAACAAATTCCCAATTATCACAAGGAAGTGCAATCCCCACCTCCAATATTCCTAAAACTAAAAAAGGTTCAGGGACATCACCTCAGCAATTAAAGTAGTTCTAGATGGTTTCACCAGTCGCCTGCTGCCTCAAGAATTCAAAAAGATCCCATCATACTCACTCATACTCACTGCAACCAGACACCGTTCAGCTCAGCTAAGCACGCAACAATTGAGCTCCACGAGCATAGACATGAATCCCTCAACCTTGTCTACATGTTAGCGGTTGGAGTTCCATCTGTCCCTGCATGAACAGATCATGCATTATAATTACTACTTTGCTTCCAGATCATACGATGTAAATTGCTGTCACCTTTGACCCCAAACCCTCTGCTTCTTCCTAACAACCACTTGAATGCAGAATGCACTTGAAGTATACAAAGAAAATAAAAAATGTGCCATGCCTTCTAACTGCAGGAACAGGTTTTCTAATGTACTGAATTTGACCGCAAGGTTAGTCCTACTCCACTTTTAAGTCCGTAGAAATGGATGTTCCAAGAACAACAACAGCTTCCTTATGTTCTCCGGAACATTGGAGATGGGTCATCACAGAAGGTTTTGCTCCTAATAAATGAAATGAAATACGGCTCTAAGCAGGTAATAATGCTAGCCATAAGGAACGTCATGAGAAATAGCAAGTGGCAACAGATTATTTTACATAATGGCAAAATCTGAATAAATGAACTATTGCCTGTCTACTTGTATTAGTATACATGATGTCTTAGACTCTTAGCTGGGCAATTTTTTAGTTAAATCAGTGAATTGTCTTAGGTATAACACTTTATTACTTACAAGTTATTTATCTAAATGTGAATTGAAACACAGAGAATTATTTTTCAGAATTGCAAGTAGATGTAGCAAACAGAGCTTCGTTTCATTGGTGGATCAAACCCAGTGCAGATCCCATCCTGCGTGGCAGAAAATCAGGTGCATAAGGATTGTTCCTTCAATCACTTGGTAAGCAGGAGAAGGGCAAGAGAATCTTAAGGTTCGTGAAATAACTATATGCATGAGGTTTGTGCTATGATGAACAGCAGGGGTATCTCATGTCCGTGCACAAGGTCTGATTTTCTTTCAGAATCCGGAGCTTGTATCAAACAATAATGTCTGTGCACTGCATGTAGAGACAGAAAATAGTCATATTCTGATGCATGTGAATAGGATTACTAAAATGGTTCTTTGGATTCCTTCATCGCTATCATCTACGTTTTGGCTGCCCTTCCGGCTGCTGGTTTCTCATACTCTGCTTGTCTGCAGGAGCAAGCTACTTCAGACCGAATAATCTACAAGTAGTGGAAAAGAATCCGAAGGTCCAAATACCTAAACAAATGGAGTCATGAGATTAGAAACAACAATAAGGGAAGAGAAGAAACTCAGGTTCGAACAGCAGGAAGGGAAGAGAAGAGATGGCATACCTTGTGGATGCTCACTGCTAGGGAAGTGGCGGATGAGTACTCGACGAAGACTGAGCACCTGGCGAGCAGCTCGGTCGCGACTTCGGAAGCGGCGCGTCATGTTCGTCCCCGCGGTGCTGTCCACTCCCGCACGCAGCGCCGCGGCGGGTGCTTACTCCTGTCGTTCACGGACACGACCGCGCGCCCCCGCCTCCGCCTCGGTTTGGACGAGCTGGAAAGGAGCCGCGTGAGGTGATAGCGGCATCGATCCGAGAATCCCGCGAAGGGTGTTGAGGTGGACTTCAGGACAGGCGATGGCGGCTTCGGTGGTTGAGGATGTCGACCCCAGCCACGAACCGGCGCCGTGATCGGAGATGGGGAAGACGAAGGCCGTGGAAGACGGCGGCGCTCGAACGGCAACGTGGGGGCGAGGCCCAGACTCGACGCACCCCGAGGCAGCGCGCGATGGGGGCGGCGGCTCTCAAACGGCGAGGTGGGGGAGGTGGACTTGGCGCTGTAACGGCGTCGTGGGGCGAGGCTTTCCAAAGCGTACGTACACGGCTCCGTGATTGCAGGGCTTTTTTTTTTTTTTAAGGGCACGAGAGCTGCGGTTCATTGTATTATAGATAAAAATAGAGGGGTCTCTAACAGGATCCTCACACATAGGGGGACCAACTATGAATGAGGCTATTATGCATACACAAAGATTAAACACATAGCTAATAGACACAACTCGATCTAACTAGAAAGACCTAGTCTGTAAGAGCCAATTCTAGCCCTTGAAGCTTCTTCGCCCCAGCCATGCACCAAAGACTGTACTCATTCTTCAGTTCAGCCCAGATTATGTTAATCGAGAGAGGGACTCCCTCGAAAACACATGCATTCCTATGTTTCCAAATAACCCAAGCCCTAAGAATAATTAGACAGTTCACTCCTTTTCTGTGCTCCTTGAAAACTCTTCTTATTGTCTTACGCCACCAATCAGCAAAACTCAATTCATCTTGCCGGGGGACTAAATCCGCTAGGTTCAGAGGAGCGAATAACTTGAACCAAAATTGCCTTGACACCACACATGATGTTAACAGATGGTGTATTGTCTCATCTTCTTGATCGCAAAGTGGGCATTTATCTGGATGAGGGAGGCCCCTCCTGGAGAGCCGATCCGCTGTCCAACATCTATTACGGATTGCCAACCACAAGAATATTTTGCATTTGCTCGGGGCCCAAGATTTCCATAGACGATGCCAAGGCTCGAAGGTGACCGCACCACAGAAAAAGGCTTCATAGGCAGATTTGGACGAGTAGCATCCACTTGCCTCTAGTCTCCAAATGAGACGATCCTCTTGGTTAGATAAATTAAATTTCCTGAGGCAGTCCCATAGCTGTAGAAACTATCTAATACCAGTCCAGGATAGGCCTCCTTGAATGTCCCTTACAAATCATAAGTCCGGGGAGGGGGGTTCGCATCGTCCGGCGGACTGATGAGGCCTTTTTCAGTCGCGCCAAGGAATAGTCTTATCTTTTGGAACCTGTTAATTAGTTGCAGAGACTGTACTACTTATGTCTTATACTTTATTGGTTGATGATTGATCTAGACCTTATGAACTTAGGATTGTTATGATTTTCATTATTTTATTTTTAATGGATGTATGCATACTCATGGACCGTATTATGTATGATGTGGAGTATAGACCATGGATGCATGGTGTAATACTATAATGTATTATTATACTTGTATGTGTATGTGTGTCTATATGTTAGCATAAATTAATTTCTTGTTTGATTTAAGACTGTTGGATGTATTACTTTTGTGTTGTTACTTTACTCAAGCTTTAGATACATGCAAATATTATTTTTTTCTATATTTTATTTTACCTGGCTCGTGAACTTAATGAGCCAGCTCGAGGTTATAACGAGCTGAGCCGAGCTAGCTTTCTAGCTCGTTAATCTAACTCGTTATCTTAACGAGCTAAAACAAGCCGAGCCGAACTAGCTCGTTATCTAATAGATGTCGAGGGGCAGCTCATATTAAAGATCTTTGGTTTTGGAGGCTTGCTTTCAGTCTTGAATCCGTCCATAACTTGGGTGGGGCCCAAATGAGTTCAGTTTTAAAAAAAAACACGCACAAACAGAAAAAAAATTCTATGTTTCAAACATGCCCTCAATGGCAGCACGAAGAGATCGCCAGCTCGCCACCTCTGCATCAACGCAGTTATTTTACTACATATTATTACATTTCTTGTAGCCTTATGCAGGCAATGCAATACAATAAACAAAGCCATCTAAGTGCCTTCAAACATAGCTGTACAAATAATAAAAAGAGCACTACAAAAAACACCCTTATATATATGATGGTTCACTGGTGACCTCCTAACAAATCATCATAGAATGATGTCATCTATGATGGTTCATTCTTAAGGTGATAGATATATGACGATTGGTTATTGATATTTTACCATTAAAAAAGTATTGTATATTGACATCATATACTCTCCCCCATCCCAAAAACAATAATGTTTTTGACTTTGAGATTCCTCATTTCACCATTCGTTTTACAAAAATTTTTATTTAAATAACAAAATAAATAAGTCATTATTAAAGTATCTCTATTAATAAATTAAGTCATTACAAAATAAATAAGAATTATATAAAAATTTGGATAAGACGAACGGTCAAATAGAAAGTTTAGAAGTAAAAAACGTTGGAAGTATATTGATATCACAACTAACCATTAAAAAAGGAAAGAAGAAAAAAAAGTTGACAAAAAAGAAAAGAGAACAAAAATAAAAATAAAAATATGAAAACACGGACATGATGTGGATATTCCCCCGGCCGATGTCTTCCTCACGAAGCCTCTCTCTCCCTCGGCTCTTTCTCTCGTTCTCTTCTCTCAGAGCAACCACAATACTATTTAAAAGCAGTATATAGCGATTAAAATAATATCCACCAACTAGCTGAAACACTATGAGAGTAATCCATAAAATAGTCCATAGTAAAAGGTACTCATATTCTTATGGACTGTTCATAAAAAATAAACAAATAATTCTTCTCTCTGCTCTCTCTTCCCTATCTCTCATATATGGACAACCCAGTCCATATACATTGTGGTGATAATAATAACTATACTTACACAAAAACTGCACCTATCGACTAATTGGTCCATATAGATTGAGCTTGCTCTCACGACGCCGCCCTCTCAATGTCTCGTCTTCTCTCTCTCCTCTGGCTGGGCCGCTACCGGCGTCGCCTCCTCCAGCTACGCCATCCGTGCCCCGCCTCCGGTGTACGCCGCCGGCCCCCAAGCAACCGCACCGCCCGACCCATGCCGCAGCCGTCGGAACAGCGACGTGGAGCTGACTGGTGCTGTGCCTGGGGATTTATGCGCACCACACTCCGCCACTGGAGCCTCTCTGCTCGGTCCCAGCTGCCACGTGCTGCCTCCTCCGGGCCACCCTCGTTCTTGCCTTTGCTGGCGATGAACCTGGGTGATAGGGATGCCCAGATCCAGATCCAGTGACGACAGGTGATGAACCCTCTTCCATTCCCAGATCCGGTGAAAGGTGCCGTGCTGCTAGCTACTCGTACCATTGGTCAAGAATTGTGTTAGCATCATTGTTTTGGTTTGTTTGTTAACATGAATGTTTTGCATTTTCCTTGTATAAATTATCTTTACATGCTATTAGCTCTGGATAAATTGTATTGCTTGGATCAATTATCTTTGCTGTTATAAAAGTTTATTGTAGAATTTGGGTGGAATATTTGGAACTCAAATGCTGCTTTTTAGGGCAATGGGTGAGTAATGTTTGGCCTTGTGGAAAAAATACAATTGCAATAGTATTAGGGTAATTCACTTGTAGCAATGATTCAGTTTAATTTGGTTAAGCAATAATGCCAGGGGCCTTGATCCCTGTGAAGTCTGCAAAATGGAATCTTTAGCAAGAAAGACGAACTCCACCCACATTCAATTGGTTCTGCTTGGAGCCAATAGGAACAAGGTCTAGTAACATGTTCCTTTGCCAATAGTTCAATTTGTTAGTTGTCTGATTGTATTTTCAGGTACATGGTTGTCCATATAGTTGCTTCAGTTCTGTACTGATGTTCTTTTAGCAGCTCTTGCCCTGGTTCATTTATGCTTGCAGATGGACAGTAACAAAAAGATCAAGCACATTAGGATTAAAATGTGATGTACACACCTTAATGCAAATATGAAGATTGATTGCCAAGCCGAGTCTATCTTGTCTGAAGGTATAAAAAATTCCATCTTTTAGCCATCAGATCTACCTTATTATTGTAAATATATATAATCTTTGCTGAAAATATATCCACGTGCTTCTATCATAGGAAACTGTTTGTATGCTTGCACCTGGACTAGTAAATAGACGGTATTTATTTTTTAGAATGTTTACTTAAAACTAACTCATTTCATATTCATATTGATTTTCAGGGAGCTTTTGGAGGTGCTTGGTACCACATCATATGAACAACAAGCCAATTGAACTACTCGGGGAATCATGGATACTAATGTTTGTTTATTTTATACTCCCTAGAGATGAGATCTTAGTTCATACTTACTTGTCAGCTTAGTTATGGATTGATTATCCTCAAAATTGCATGTTACGACACTGGACTTGCCAATAAATGAAAGAACCAATGTTTGTATGATTGGTGTACTTTGAGATGTGTTGCATGTTAATAAAGTGACGGTTTAGCTCTGATATGTGATGTTCTTTTTCATCACTATGTTTTGGATTTGGGCTTGGATATGGACTGGGTATAGTAGACGGGCGACTAATTAATCTATGATGAACACAAATTTCAATCTGTGACAGCTTAATTTGGACCAACAAATGTATAACGCGGGATACATGACATTTTTCTCAATCGTCATGGCGAGTTAACTGTGATGCATTTTTTTCGCTTGTCTGTGACTAAAGTAAACCGTCATGTATATGGGTATTTCTTTTAGTGGAGAACACACAATATTTATGCCAGCCCTGGATAGTACCACACGCAAACCAGCTCAATTAATAGAAGAGCAGCCGAAATTGGAGACCATGATCAATAAAATAGTTCAGGATAACGCCAACTTACACTGATAGTTATGTTTTGCATGTTGCTGTACGCACGTCTTCGTTATGTTGCGCAGGCTGAAGTGTCCTGAACCAGTGGCCAGGCCCGCGCCTTCGCGGGCACGTGCATGAATAAGTGTGGTCTGTAACAAATATTTACATTAGCATTTAAATATTGTAGCAGAGGCAATACATATATATGCGTACACAAATACATACGTATATATACATGCTGGTATTTGACACTGTATCGTAGAATAGTTCACCAGAGACATGTTTACTGAACTTTATATTACAGACCATTCTTTGGAATAATTGTACATATAACATGGATTGGTGATGGTTGTTGTGGACTGGTGTGGGCACTTTTCTTGCAAGCTGGTTGGGCATTAGGCATCAGCTAAGTCCTGTCATTAATTTGTTCGTAAATGTCATTATGTCCGTAATGTAAAACTGTGCAAAGGTGCACACTATACTGCATGTATAACTGTGATGGGGAAGCTTGTAGGAATCGTGCGCACCTGAAAGTTGGCGTGCGAGATTTAACTGATCAGATAAAGCTGTAGTTCACTAGACGATTATATAGTTTGCTCGGAGAACTTTATATACACGGACTTGTGATACAGGGGTTCTTGTACAACTAAAGGGTTGATGCAGCCGGTGGTTCTACTAACCATGAGTACTCATGTGGCTCCTTCATGCATTGGCTAATGCTGAAAATTATCCATGAACAAAACTACTGATTACCTTGTCACATGCAAGAAATAAGTGAGTAAGCAGGCAAATGAACCTTGTTACTGCAACATCAATAAGGCCTCCAGATGGATCAGCTGAAAAAAAGGGAATTTCAGCACCCATATCATAAATGGCAAACTAACATATGAAACAAAAAATGACTAAGAAAGGTACATTCATTCCAGAAGTGGGCACCGGTGATAAATAATCTAGATATCTAATGCGCAAGTGGGTCATTTTAAATAAGATGTAATATCAATGATGATAAATGATGCAGACGTATCATGCAAAGGGATTTTGGCCTTTGTAGATATCAATAATCCAATCTGAACGCTGAAGTTTTAATAGCAAATTGGCTGAGAAGTGAAGGCAACAAGAAGTTATTAGAAACTGAGTGGCACCATCACAAATCAGAAAACAACATGATATGTGAAACTAAACTTGCATTTGATCTGACATGGTGTGCTATAAAATACACTATATTTAATAGCGTGACGGTTGTGCATACAAATATTAAAAAAAAGGGTCAGCTGCTCAGCTGCAAGCCAATATAACTTTGGCTAATACCATGCGTAGGAACCTCAACATGGGCCTGGTACGTGAACCTGATAAATTCACCAAGTGATCAGACCATGGTAGCAAAAGGGTAAAAGTATGCGAATGCTTGAAATCCTAATATAATAATCAGCAGAAGGATCTGTCAATGAGAAATGTGTTGTGGCTGGCATCCTCCCATTTGTCTGCAGCAGCAGACCTGCAATGTTTGTTTGTGCCTAGATCCAGGCTGCGAAAGGTCAAATTATTTGAGTAAAACAATATAGTGATCAAACAATGTAGTATGGGTCATTGATATATCAGTCAATCAAAAAGTTCATTGACCCGTGGCACCATGCGTAAATATGTATGCATTGCAATATATTGTTTATTAATACTATATTGTAATAAAAGGTTCACTCCACCTATTTTGGAGAAGTCATAAAATCTCTCACAGACTTTCAGATCAGTGGTAGTCATAAGGTGAGCTGATTATTAAAAGAATTTATGTTCATACATTTTTTACTTGTAACATAAATAGCAGGGCTGTGGATTGTACGAAACCATGACATCTTGTGTAACACTAATAAGGCATATATTAAAAAGGGAAAGACTCACCACTCAATATTACCTGAAATTGGAAGCACATGAGCCTATAATATGGACTGTCACCATGGATTTATACTGACTGAAAGATATATTTTGTGGTTGTACCTAATGGCGTCCAGTCAGATTAGGCATACAAAGAAGCAATTTTTTTTCTATAAATTACAGGTAGTAAAATACAGGCCTAAATTGATAAGGTCATCGTTTTGCTAAAAGGCAGCATGATCACCTTTTAGAAGCTATTATTAGAAAGTAGAAGACACTATGAGGAACTGCATTGCTGCTGCAATTTATATACACGAAAATAGTGTAGGAACTAATATTAGCCTAGTAGTACCGGAAAAAAGTATAGAGATGAGAGGAGATCTCAGTTTGACCTCATAGTCGAAAAGTGATAGTAAACTCAGCCCCTGTGCCTTGGATTTAATTATGATATGCAATAAAATCGAATTCAAATTCGCGATAGGCACACAAGGTATGGACCAGGTTCGAAAGGCCTTGTAGTTGGCATACTCAGCTCTTGTATCTAGTATTTAATTACAATTTGCAATAAAATCAAAATCAAAGGTACGGACCTAGGTCCGAAGAAGAAAAGAATCAGTAAAGAAAGAGCGGGATAGAATAACTAAAAAAGTAGGAGGAATCAGAAAACCTTTATATCGAATTGCAACAATTTTTGCAGATATCAGTGAAGCATAGGAAATAAGATTGGACTGTTGGCAGGGAAAAGTAGGTCATCATTGCATATGCCAAATTACCTCAGTTCATTAAGAATAGAAAGGACCACGTATATGTAGTTATTTAGATCACTCCATATGCCAGATGCCTCAGTTGAAAAAAAAGGATGGGCAATCATAAAAGCGCTGACCACCCCCAACACTGAAAAAAGGAGAGGGAAAGACGATGGAAGTGAAGGCAAAGCGATCGAAGCTGCTCCGATAAAAATCTGATATAAATGATCATGGCCGTCGAACGAGAAGCACGTGGTAGATATAGATAAGAATAGAATTGCACAGAAGCATTAAGGTGGAATATCAACATTTTTTGCAGACAACAGTGAAGTGGAGGAAACAACATCGGATTTTTGGCACACAAAAGCATGTCATCATTGCATATGCCAAATTGCCTCAGTTTACATAAGAATAAAAAAGGCCCACATATATGTAAATAGTTCATGTGACCTCACATGCCAAATGCCTGGGATGAACAACATATGACAATGCCTCACTTCGAATCAATATAACCATTACGGCATACATGTATATATTCCAGCCAAGAAAAGATAGTTGTGTCCAGCATCACCGCTATTGAGACGTGGTGGAAAGAATTGAATATAGCAATGACATGAAAAAATGGGCAGGTTTAACACATGGCAATGGTATATTTGAGGAAAACACATTTGTTTGCAGAGGCATTGCCATTGACATATGGTCAACTAAAGATGCAAAAAACAATAGCATGGAAATATGGTCAGGCCTGTCGCTCGGAAGTACCTCACAGCATGGCCCTAAGATCCAATTGGAATAAGCACATCATCAGCAATGGCATATGCTTAGACTAAAATAATCGAAAGCACCTCACAGGCATGGCCCTAAGATCTAACTGGGATAAGCACATCATTAGCAATGGCATATGCTCAGACTAAAATAAATGGAGGAGCACCATAGGCACACCCTTATGTATATCAATGGAGCAATAAGTGGATCTATTGATCTGTGCATGAATGAGGTGACGTCAAGAAACAACTGGAGCAGAAAGGACCGCAGCGGCTGGCCACCAGCCGTCTGGTGCGCCACCATCGATGGAAGGGGGAGGGGGGTTGGCAGCACTGACGACGAGACCGTCGCGTGTCGGTCGCGCTGGCAGCCATGGGTGCGCCGCCGCCGCCCAACGTAGGGTTTCCGCGCAGGGCCCAACCGTACGGACCACATCGGGAGGGAGAGGGAGGTGGGGAGAGGGAGATACGCGACCTGTGCGGGCACGCTGTGACGTGAGGGGGGAGAGGAGGAGGCTAGCCACCGCTGCGGCACGCGCCGCCTCCCGACCTAGGGTTTCGGTGCAGGAGGCCGGTCATGCACATCGCATCGGGAGGGAGGAAGATGGAGATGCATGACCTGCGGGGGCACGCTGCGACGCGGCCGGGGAGGATGAGGCCAGCCGCCGCCGCCTCGCCGCACGCCGCCTCCCAGGCTAGGGTTTGGGAGCAGGGGCCTGGCTGTGCCAGCACATCGAGAGAGAGGGAGAGAGAGCTGGACGAGGCACGTTGTCACGCGAGGGGAGAGGAGGAGGCCGGCGACGCCGCCTTTTTTTTTGCGACCCGTCGTGGCCACGTCGGGAGAGAGGAAGGCGCGACGATGGGAGAGGAGAGAGAGAAGTGGTGGATGGAGAATTGGAAGCTGAGTATACATTTGTTTTCGTGGATTCTGACGAGAGCCGAAGAAGGTAAGGAGAAGCAGTAGAAGCGGCTCCGGTAAAAGTCCGATCCTAGCGATCTGAACCATTCATTCGAAGATCGGACGGTCGTGAAAATTTCGGGTGACGTGGATATGTCTTCTTCAGGAGGAGCAGGCCATCCTTGTCTGGGCAAATATCCATATGATTAGCCTGTATGCGGGCTCCTTTTCTGCCTGTTAGCCGGTGGAGCACCATGATTTGCTGAGTATCAACACGAGCTTGTTTCAGGATATCCAGTCCCTGTGGAGAGGGTGCCAGACAGTTGCGCCGCCGAGTACTCGGAACCCGTCCCCGATTAGAGCGTCAGGTCCGAGTAGTTAAGTAGTCAATGTAGTAAGACAAATGTCCAAGTACTTTCTGAAATCATCTTGAGACTTTCTGAAATCATACGGTTACTTTTTTTTTAAAAGAGAAATATATTAATATCCTAACGTCTGCATTCACCGATGCATATAACTATTCCTTATTACACAACAGAACTTCACACTCACGCCAACTCAGCCCAAGGCATGCACAATAAAGTTTTCAGACCTAATTGCCTCAACAAAAGATAAAGTGCTACACACGACCTCTAGCTGCCAGTCAGAACACCTCGCAGGCCGAAAACAGCCGCCACAACACGTAGGTCATCTCAGCTAACTCAACTGCTAGTCATCACCACCCACGCCGGTCTCTGCCAATTTCGTGGGCGCCTCCCACGTCGGTCTTTGCCAAATTCGTGGTCCATTGCCAACACCGTCCCCCTGACTGCCTTCCTTCATCATTGACACCGTAAACTTGAATCCTCAACTCGGCCTCCAACTTCGTGACCACGGCGCTTGCCACCGCAGAGACTGACAGAGTGCAATCTTCCAAAACGACGCCTCCAAGGAGCACGCCACGCAGGGGAGAGAGCCGATCGATGGACGCTTCCAAGGAATGACACGGCGCCCAAAGGCGTCGCCGTCATCGGTCCAAGGGACACGGCTTTCGCCATGGTACCTTGCCCTCGTGCACCGCATTTGGCCAAGGCCCGCCAACGTTGCCGAACTCCGTCGCAACCGCCCCGAAACACGTGGTCCACCAACACCACCGCTGACACCAAAGCCGTTCCCGACGTCGTCGCCGGCGCAAGCATGTGTGCCACAACCAAGGGCGTCACCCCAAGCCCACAGGGCTCCGGATCCAACCGCAAGGACAGAGGATCCGGTGCCCTAGACCTGCGCCACCCCTCCGCTTAGGACGACACCACAGGGGCAGCCTCCAACCTGGGACGTCACATCCGGTTGCTAGAAACCCGGATCCTGCCGCCAAGGCCCTGAAGCTGACGATGCCGACGCCAATGATGCCACCCTGACAGAAGGAAGGGGACAACGGAGGGAGGGGGAGCCCACCGCCGCCACATGCGCAGGTCCGGGCCTTTGACCGGCGCCGCCGCTGTCGCGACCAGGCAGCCTTGCCGAGCCCCACGCGGATCAGACAAGTCGATGCCCCACCAGCTGCGGCATCCTGCGCCGCCACACCACCATCGAGAGGAGGAGCCACGCCACCGCCACCCCGGCCGGCCACACGGCCCTGCTGACGGCCTGCTCCGGCGGCGGCGCAGCGGGAGAGAGGAGGAGGAGAAGGGAGGACGCGCGGCGGCTAGGGTTTGGCCACCCGAGTTGCCCGTCGTGGGGGGCGACGCGGGGGCACTCTAATATAGGAATATCAACAGATTTACATATACCATCATACGGTTACTTTCTGAAGTCATCCGTGTTGACAGCTTGCTTCTAGCTCGGGTAGCTTGCTGGTGGCTTGCTTAACAGCTCATGTAGGAGGTCCACCAATCATGTACTTGGGCATCCCCGATCTGGGTGCGGAATCAAGGCCTATTAGGCCGTTGGGCCTGTGTTGGTGAAGAGATCAACCTAACATTGTGATCTTTCTCTCTCTCTCTCTCTCTCCCTCTTATCATGTACTCCTCTGACCTTCAAGGGTCGCACTTAGCTTGTATCAGGTGTTCTGCACCCTCCATTCCCAGCTTCACAATATTAGTGGAAAATTATTCAGGTGGGGACTTTTCGTCCCCCGTGACGTCTTAAAAAGAACTCATGATGCTATCACAAGCATAAATTAGTAGCACATGCATATCAACCTACTCTCTCCGTCACAAAAAAGAGTGTCGTTTTTTGACTTTCAGATATCATGTTTGACCATTCGTTTCATTCAAAAAAATTTGTGCAAATTATGAAATAAATAAATCATTATTAATGTATCTCTAATAATAAAATAAGTCATAACAAGATAAATAGTTTTATGAAAAAAAATTGAGACAGATGGTTAAACACAAGATCTGAAAGTAAAAAAACGACACTATCTTTGGGACGGAGGGAGTATGTTATAAATCAAATCATTTTGGAATGCTAATTTCAAATCAAACCAAATTTTCATCACATGATCTCACAAAATTAAATATCTATAAAACCAAAAAAATAGAACTTTCTTTTTTTTTAAGATAAAGGATATTTTATATCGGGCTTCATCTATCGGAAGATAGACTCTGGCCAATTATTACAAACTTCGACCTATAGGTCGATTCACAACCCCGAAGGAGCCATGACTGACAAATCTTAGCTAAAACAAACAACAAGAAAGTAAAGTTTTTACTAAGCGGGACTAATAAATCTAGTTGACAACCACCCGTTGGAGCTGAAGAAGTGCAAAGCTGATGTCTCTACATGCTGACCAATAAGGATCAGCTGATCTCTGGATTCATCACGCCGCTCCAGTCTTGTCCATTGGCGGAGCCTGTGGGTTTCCCTCAAAAGGACCTGTAAAAAAGATTTTGGTCAACATTTGATGAAGACTATTTCATTTTTTGTTGACCAGACTGCCCAACATAAAGCTGTTGCTGCCGTTAATAATAATAAATCATCAATGCTACTTGGAGGTAAGATCCAAACAAAATGTGTACAGCGCGCCACAAAAATTTGGCATACGAGCAATCCAAAAAAAAGGTGTTGAATTGTTTCTAGATAGTGACAGAAACAACACGTTGTGTCTCCGTTCCAATTCCGTCGAGCAAGATTATCTTTAGTTAAGGTTACACCCTTTTCTAGGAACCATAAAAATATTTTAATTCTTGTGAGAATTTTGAGACACCCTAACCCCATTAACATAGCGTACATGGATTTGACAGAGAATCTACCTGATGAATATAGTGCCCACACAAAAGAATCCCTTTCCTCTTGTAAGTTCAAATCATGTAAAGAAGTCACGATTGCATGCCAGTTTCTTAGATTCACTCCCACCAAGTTTCGTGTAAATGAAATGTTGAGTGGGATTGAGTTAAGATTCTTTTGCACAGACTCATGTTTTCTTCTCACTATATTAAACAACGCAGGGAATCTATCCTTAAGCGGTTGGTTGCCTAACCAAGTGTCAAACCAAAATCAGGTTTGCGAACCATCTTTCACCTTGAAGGAACCAAAACCCAGGAAGGTGTCTTTCACAGTCATCAACCTTTTCCAGAAATGGGAGTCTATTGGTTTTTTTAACAGCTCCCTAGGGTGCTGTCTTTTATGTACTTGTTTCTCAGTGATTCCTGTCACATGCCATCTTCATTTAGAAGTTTAAATAACCATTTACTTAACAAACATTTATTTTGTAATTCCAAATTTTGAATACCTAAGCCTCCTTGGGTTTTCAGTTGGCATAAAACTTCCCATTTAGCTAGTCTATATTTGTGCTTGTGCTGGTCATTCTGCCAAAATAATCTTGATATAAAGCAATCAATTTTTTTAGCACTCATTTCGGTAGTTCAAAGAAAGACATCATAAACATCGGTAAACTAGACAGCACCAAATTTATAAGGACTAGCCTTCCTCCTACCGAAAGCAATTTTCCTTTCCAGCCACTAAGCTTCTTTTCTATTCTGTTCTCGATCACTTGCCAATCTTATTACTTAGTTTCCTGGTATTCATTGGTAATCCTAGATAACGTAAGGGGAAATTCCCAATCTCGCAGCCAAATAGCTGCGAGTAGAAATTCTTATGGTCTTTTGCTTTCCCAAAACAAAAGAATTCACTTTTGTGGAAGTTTTTTTTAGTCCGGATAGTTGTTCCAAGGTGGTAAGTATGAGTTTCACATTTATCACCTTCTCAACATCATGTCTCATAAAGATCACTGTGTCGTCCGCAGACAGACCATCTTGCACCAGATGGGGAATGACCCCTTCTATTTGTCCAGCTTCCTTTGCTCTAGCTATGAGTATGGCCAGCATGCCAACCACTATGTTAAATAGTATTGGTGACATTGGGTCACCCTGCCTTAACCCTTGTTTTTTTGGAAGTAGGAGCCTAATTGATCATTGACTTTAATATTGACGTTTCCACCTTTTGTAAATTGCTCCATCCAAGTACACCATTGTTGTGAAAAGCCTTTCATTCTTAGAGTTTGTTGTAAGAAAGGCAATATTAAAGATGGTGTGTCTATTGAGAGTGGATGTATCATCCAAGTTTTATTTCATTCTATATGATATGATAGTCTGGGAAAACAACGCTACGAAACTCTCCACGTACTAAGTGTGTCTAAGAGCACTAGAAGTGGGGGCACACCGATTCACAGAAGTAAACACTTTTATCTGACATTATTATTACAACATAAGAGTGCGAACAAGTTACGCAGGCACACCTCTAAGCCCGGATATGACCACAGGACAACAACTGAATGAGATGAAACTGAGACACAACAAGAGGTACGAACGACATAAGCAGCAGCAGGCCCTAACAAAAGCTGCTGAACATAAATGATAGCACACATAATAAGTGTTTACAAGGAACACTGGAATAATAATTGTCACAAGATAAATGATATGAAGACATCTCTCGAGGTGTCAATTGCCAGGAGCTTCGTCGACTTCCATCACCGGCCACTTCATCCTCAGCTGTTTTTCCAACTCCCCCTGTGCTTGCAGTATCACCTCAATGATTTCGTCCACCTGTGCTTGCAGTACGACATCATGACATAAATCAGAAACTTAAATTCATCCCGTGCTCAAAATATTCGATGTACATGAGAAATCAGCGATGCATGCATCAATGATATTAAAAATGCTTGACGGGTGCCGCATAAAACGGTCTATCACTGTCGGTAGGGCCAGAGACCTGACAGTGACAAAGAATGTCTCCCAGTAAGCCAGTTCACTGTTCCCTAGCTCCGTTCTAAAAGGAATGGCGATATGGGATTCGTATTGACTAAACTTTCTTAAATTTGGATTAGGCTGATAAAAGATACATCAATATTTATGTCATTATGTAAATGTACTACACAATTTATTCAACGATTCATCTAATAATACTAATTATACACCATAAATATTAATATTTATTAAATATATTTGATCGAAGACAAAAAAAAAATTGTTTAATTTCACGATATATAAAAGTGACACTCTAGTGGACCGCGTGCAGATTGAGCTCCTCCACATGGCTGCCGTGCGACCAATTAAGCTCATCCATTACCGCGTTTGGCTAGAGCATTTCAATGGGTTTCTTATTCTCCCGTACATGTTCGGGACCGCACGATGTCACAGCTTCAAAGGTGTGTTTTTGAATGATTTTCATGGGAGGACCAACAAGAAAACACTTGTGATGCATGTGATTATGTTATCTCTTAGTAGGCTGGATGGCGCATTTGGATATAACCATATCAAATTCCCGCAGCAATTTGGCAGGTAATATTCACCAAGCATCTAAAATAGTTTGGGTTACAAGAATCAATGTAAAAAAATTTTAATAGGAACATTGTGCCAAATTAAAGTCACAGGGGCGAGTTCCATGTTCTTGTGTACTCCCTCCGTATCGTAAATAGATAGCGTTTTGGAAAAGGTCTTAATCAAATATTGGAAATATAAACCATGAATAACTTTTAAATTGTTGAGTTTGAAAATATGAAAACTATATAAATAGATTGGTCTTCAAATATATTTTCATAAAAATATACATATATTACTTTTTAATAAATATTTTTATAGAAATATGAAGTCAAAGTTATACGTCGAAAACCGTGTCATTGTCATAAATGTCATCTAAATCCGATACGGAGGGAGTATGAATAGATCTACACCTAATAAGTCTCCAGCGGAATCGTGCACAGCAAGCAGAACCACCTAAAAAAAAAAAAAAAACAGGATTGTCTACCGGTAACCAAAAAAAGGGGAAAAACCCCTCTACCGGACTACGCTAACAAAACAAAAATAAATTAAAAAAAAACATATAGAAGGAATCGGACTCAGCACCCTTGCAGCACGGTATCGGAGACAAATACGAATCTTTCCGTGTGTGCTACCTTACGCGGGCAAGGCCCTAGTCGCCGCCGCCAGGCACGCGCGAGACCGCCATCGTCGCCGGCCGCGGGCTCAGCCGCCGCCACTGCCGGTCGCGAGAGAGACAGCCGCCGCCACGCGAGCAAGGCCGTGCGTGGCCGCCTCCCCGACACGGGAAAGGCTAGGGTGCCTATAGCCTGCGGCTAAATGCGAGATCGACGGAGGAGGACCATGGCTACCAGCACGGAGGAAGGAAAGGCCGCGGCCACCAGCGCCAGTTGCGGCTGCTGGTGCCTGCCTTGGCCGATTCAAAATAATAATAAAAAAAGACCAATTGACGGTTGCGTAGTGTCAGCTACCATATACAATATGTACCTGTTCTTTGTCGGATCTGGTTGGAGGCTCAGTAAAGAATTGATTTGACGACACAGTGTTCTCCGGAGCACCAGGGTATTCTTTGCCCCTAGTCAGCTGCACAATGTATTTACTTTCGTCCTAAGCCCACAACAAAGACAGCTGCTTGTTAGTAACATATATATATATATATATATATATATATATATATATATATATATATATATATATATATATATATATATATAGTGTTAAATAAAAAATTGATAAAATGCAACTCAATAGCACTACTGCTTGTTTCTATGCTCTAATTTTGTTCTGAAAAATAAACTAACCATAAATTTGTCGTTGTGCTAGGACTATATAAGGAGAATAGCATGACGTTCGATCTCACCTTTCTATCCTTGGAATTAATGGCAACAGTAAATGTTGCACTCAAGATATGGGCACTGATCTGCTTCTTTCCTGTTCAGGATTGAAAAGACATAAATTGAAAGCTCAATATAGGGTGCGTTTAGTTACGAAATTTTGAGGGATTTTGCAATTGTAGCACTTTCGTTTGTATTTGATAACTTTTGTCAATCATGGCTCAAGTAGACTCAAAAGATTCATCTCGAGATAGCCAGACAAAAAGTACAAACATGCAACAGTTGCTACTTCATTTAGTGCTCTATGCAGACTAAAAGTACAATCGATGTGATGGGGAGAGAGAAGGAAAGTTTCTGAACTAAACGCTGCCTAAGGTTGCATTGCAGTTGCATGCGTATGATCACATATGTGCGTCTCTTATGACACGTATATAAAAGAAAGAAGGGTTTGCCGTTTCCACAAGCAGAATTAGGTTACTACATATTATAGTTGAAAAGGCAGTTTAATTTTCTTCTTAAATTAGTATATGTAATCAATATATATTTGCTTCACTACAACAACAGAAACAAAAAACACAAATTTCATTAGGGTGAAATAATCTAAATTAAATTTGTTGCGGGATCAGGGTCAAAAGATCATAAGGGTACGTGGGCCAATGGCAAACTGATCGAATAATTGGGTTTGTAGAGAATGGCTGCTGCCACTATTCAGTGAATTTGGTAGGGATTATATATTGTTAGCATATCGTAACTAGTGGCATGTGGTGAAACATTAAATCATCGATCACCTCTTGAATTCAGTTAATACAACGAATGCTTTCGTGATGTTGTAACTTTTTATTGAAAAGTCCCTATAGTTGTTGGTAACTGATCGAAGTGGTCATCCATAGTATTTTATAGCAATTTTGGATATATGCCGTCTTATCTTACTATTACTAATTAGAGATTCCAATAAAGACATCACGTTGATTCTCATCAAACATGTTAGGAAAAGAAGGATAAATAAATTCTAAAAATTCTCACAATAATAAGAAACATCTAGCATTTAATTTGGTAGACTTTAATTATCATCGCCGACAATAGCCACTAGGTCTATTGTAATTTATGAAAACAATTACCCACCTCTGCCATTATGAAAAATACATAAAGTAACCCCAAAATATTGTATCTCAATTGCCTTCCTGCCTCTTCCTTTGTGAAAGATAATTCAAAATAACCCCTAAATTTGTATATAAATTAACCGCATATATCATTATGAAAAATAATTGAAAATAACACCCTAAATTTGCATATAAATTACCACTTTGTCATTATTAAACATAATTCAAAATAACCCACCTAACACTGCATATAAATTACCCCACTTTGCTATTATGCGAAAGGGCCTCTAGCTGAGTTGGTTTTTGTATCTAAATTACTCACATATATAACTATGAAAGAAGGGCCTGTAGCTAAGTTGGTTAGATGCCTTGAGTAGCACTCCTTAAGTCCTGAGTTTGACTTTCCGTGAGAGAGAACTTTGTGGCCAAGGTTAAAAAATCTCTGTCCCACATCAAAGCACAGGTCCAAGAATCGGCCCTGGTTGTGGTTGTTCGCTCACGTGGGCTACGGTGCCGCCATGTATGGGACTATGGGTGGGGCAGGGGTTCGAGGGTTTACTCGACCTTTCCTGAGTTCAAACATACGTTTAAGACTCAACCCTGGTCATGGTCCTTCTCATATGGACTACGGTGCCGGTGTGTATGGTGGGGCAAAGGTTCAGAAGTTTTCCTGACCTACATGAGAATGTCTTCTTAATGCAATGTCGGGGGCCGTCTTACCCCTCTGAGTCGACTCTTTTTACAATTATAAAAGATAATTTAGAATACACCAGTAACCTCCTAAATTTGCATTCAATCTAACCTACCCATATATGTCCTTCTACCTTAGCCAAAACTAAACAAAAATATTTCTCGAATCAGTATGTAAATACTAATATATGTTATTACAAAAAATAAATCAATAACATAAAGTACGAGACATATATATTTCTAAATTATAAAGTTGTACAATCATGAAATTAAATAACCATAATGCTGCTTTTCACCATTTATACCAAGTAAACATATATTTATTAGGATAAATATTTATTTTAATAGCTTAAGCATGAAAAAATGTTTACTTAACAAAATACATAGCTATTACATAACACTAACAATTCACTTTATATTAATTATATTAATACTCCATGATAGTTAATTGCATAAGTTGTTATTGTAAATAAGTTCATGCATTTTGATTGAAACATTATGTCATATCAATATTGATAATTTCATTTAAGCACTCTATGATTTATAAAACAATACTACACATATAGTCATGTGATATATCAAATTCAACATGTTTAGTGCCCGAATGTATGCTGAGTTACAACTTGACATGTAAAAAATAATACTATTAGGACCTAAACTCTTTTTAATAATAAGAAATGAATAAAATAGAAAAAAAATGCTAGAGTTTCAACTCGGAAAAAATTGGAACAACTTGAGTAAAAGTTAAGAGCTAAATTGTAGATTCATGAAGTCATAGAAAAGGTGCAACAAGAGTTATATATTTAGAAAAATTAGGTTTCAACTAAATACATATGACGTTAGAAAAAAAAGATAAATACAAGAAATTTTAACTAGAGGTGCCTAATGGAGCCTTCATGTTAGTCCTTACAAGAAATGATAGAGGAAAATAAAAGATATATGCTATAAATTCTCACAGAATCTGAATCATTTGACATCAATTCGGTGTAACCTAATCACCATTGATGATAATAGCTATTAAATCATGACTATGTATTTAAACAACCCGCCAGTGCCATTGAGAAATATGATCTAAAGTAGACCTAAATTTTCACCTAATTACCCATGTATTGTGACAGATAATTTACATCGTTCCCGCTTCCCAAGAAATATCTTTGTCTAAATTTGTATTAAAAAATATTAATAGTTGTAATACATAATTAGTATCATTAGATAGATCTTTGAGTCTAGTTTTTTAACAAATTTATTTAGAGATGTAAATGTTGCATGTATTTTCTACAAATCTAGTCAAACTGCCGGTAGGCACACCCAGACGGAGGGAGTAGTTTTCATCTCATTATTATAAAAATTAAATATCCTCTGAAATCTACATCCAAAAATTTTCAACATCTTTTACTGAAAAACAATATTTAAATAATCATACATCATATATATGTTTCTACATCATCCACTTCTATCAATATTAATATATTACTACTTAGTTAAAGTAAGTATATGTGTCGTGCATAAGCGATAAATATATATGTTATGTTTCATCACATGAAAGTATTTTCTTAACAACTTATATACTAATCATATTAAGAAACTATTTAAAACCATATTAGTAATCATGGCCTATAATTTATATGGGTTGTTACTACTTTAGATGTACTTATATATTTTAACTAAATGTTTGAATATTAATTGATAGTATAACCATAATTGCATATATAATTTCTTGATAGAAAAATTTAATCATTTTGAGAAGTTTGAGGCATTGGTGGCTACATTTTCCTGGTCTTTTAAGAATTAAGATTACTTTGGAGTAAAGAGTCGATCAGTATAAAGCTTAAAGCCTTAAAATTCACTTGAGGTTAGCATTGCTACCTCCATTCGAGATCTCACTTTAAGTTCCATCACTTATCTTATGTGATATGGTACAGATTTCAAATTATTGCTTATGCTATTATAGTATTTAAGAACATACTGTAAGACCTAAAATCTTTTTTACAAAAAAAGGTACAAAAGGGACGGTTAATAAAATATATAATAAGCACAAAAGTTTCAACTTGAGGATAAAAATCTTTAGCAGTCAATAAAAATAAATCTTGAAATGTCAAATTTAGACTCATGACAACTTCTCCTAAAATAAATAAAAAGGAAAACATACAATGTAATATAAATAGTTCTTTATTAGCTATATATATTAAACTGTAACTAACATTTATATCTCTTAAAATCCTCAAGCTAAACTCACATGTCACGGATAAGGTGGAGACAAAAACCCGGAAGCTAGTATCGTCCAACTTACTACACTAGCTACTACGCGTATTTACTTTTTCCTTTTTGTTCATTATTAGTACTAGTTCCATATTTGTTTACGTCGACGACGTCAAGCCATGCATGCACGTACAAGCATGTGCAACCAGCGTATGACGTGTATGCTTCCAAGATTGTAGCAGGACAACTTGCGGGGGCTAGTACGTAGCTAGCGCTTAGTAAATTGCTGTTCATCACGTTTTTCATCGTCCCGTCCTTCCCAATCAATGACTAATAATGCAGAGTAGGTGGCGTCAAAAAAAAAAAAAATGCAGAGTAGGGATGTCGTACAATTCGGTTCTACCAAAATAGCAAAACTGAACCAATTTTTATTCTCTGACATGTCATCATAAATAAAACAGTACTGCCACCAAGGGAACGTTCGTCCCTACAAACACATGATGAGATACATTGTATTGTGACAAAATGTGAAGTCCTTAAGTGTGTCATACCCGATAAGCCGCCGGTGAGTCAATGCATAATTATAAAGCTAGCTGCCTTCCTCACGGAGTAGTTTATGCATATGTCACTACTGGTCGGCGTTTTGACCACCGTCCACCGGCTATGAGAATGGGGCGTGTAGCAGATTAGAAGTTGCATACTGGATACAAAGATTTGTACTAGTTCACAGAGAGTGTCCTATATATGTTCATTGTAGTTATGTCACTACTTGTCGGTGTTTTGACCACCGTCCACCGGCTATGAGAATGGGGCGTGTAGCAGGTTAGAAGTTGCATACAAAGATTTGTACTAGTTCACAAAGAGTGTCCTATATTCATTGTACGATGGTGATTATATTGCTTGTGTGACGTATGCCAAGGACCCCAGCCCTTTTTATATAGTCTGGAGCGTAGGGTCTTTAGTCCAGGTTGAGAAGGGACTTTAGTCCCGGTTAGGGTTGTCCCAACCGGTACTAGGAATCCGGTGCCCTTTAGTCCCGGTTGAATAACCGGGACCAAAGGTCTCCTTGCACTAAAAAAGAAATACGTCCCGTGAGATTCGAACCCAAAACCTCATGCATAACCGCGCGCGTGACTTACCACCTCACCTACATAGCACATGTGACTGCGGACAGGTTGTTTTTCTTTTGAACTAACCCGTAGATGACCCTTTAGTCCCGGTTCGTGACACCAACCGGACTAAGGTAATCCGGGTTAGTGTTACGAACCGAGACTAAAGGGAGACCTTTTAGTCCCGGTTGGTGTTACCAACCGGGACTAATTCTCCCTTTACTCTCAAATACAAAAAAATACCGGGACTAAAGCCCAAAACCGATATGGATCAAAAGTTTGTTCTCTACTAGTGGTAGAGTTGCAGAGAGACTACATGATATATATATATATATATATATATATATATATATATATATATATATATATATATATATATATATATATATATATATATATATATATTAAACAGAACCGCCAGCAGAGCTGCCTATTATATTGAAAAGAAGGGAGCCTATAAAGGCACTGTACAATCATTTAAAACTTTGTTCAAAGGAGCAAAAGCCCCGCCATCTCCCCACCTTAGGAGGCCTCAAATAAGTGTGCAAAATTAAGTTAGAGACGTGTTTAGCTCCCGCCATTGCCCACAGGTCGCCTCATCCTTGATTTTCTGAAGTAGTTGCATTGGTGCGACTTCCTTGCGCTCAAAAATTCTTGCATTTCTTTCCTTCCACACCTCCCAATAGACAAGAATGATGATAGAGCATACTCCTCGTCCCGCCATCGATGGTGTGCAATCTAAGTTATACCACCAGGATTGTACCGAGTCTCCTAGCTCCTAGGCAGAGGGCCGATGATGCTCATTTCCTAACCACAACGCAATGCCCTCCTAGACCCTCCTAGTGTAGCGACAGTCTTGAAAGAGATGGACTCCAAACTTTTGACTCTGCCTGCAGAGGGGGCACACACACCATTATTCGGCCATCTCCGCGTCTGTAGTCTATCGGATGTCCATATTCTATTTTGGATGGCGAGGTACCCAAAGAATTTGCATTTTGGCGGCGCCCAAGCTTTCCAAATGAGGCGTTTGAAATTTGTCAGCGTTGATCTAATGAAATGCACGTGTTAGGCTGATCCTGTTGTGAAATTTCCATCCGGCTTAAACTTCTAGCTAATGGTGTCCTCCCTGTCTAATTGGAGCTCGATGTGGTTTAGAACACTCCAAAGCTGGACATACTCCACGAAGTGTTGGGTGCTGCATGTCGCAGATCCATGTCAGTAATCCATGCTCTGTTGTGCTGCTCCAGAATGATGTTTTCATGCCATCACGGACTGTGATTGATGTTGCTGCCACGAATAGGAGCCTATCAGTCGTGTCACACGGTGTGTCAGAAATGTTCAACGTCCTTCCTTCTTCTTCCCACTCTTTCCACAACCATCTAAGACGTAGTGCTCTTGCAAATTTTTCAAGATGAAAAATTCCTAGACCTTCTGATTCAGTTGGTCTTGTGGAACGTGGCCAATTCACTTTGCATTCCCCCTAGTTAGCTTCTTGGATCTAGCCCAGACGAAGCTCTTCCTAAGATAATCAATTTCAATTTCCTTTAGCATTTATTTAGGAGCTCTTTGGGATGTGAGGCAATACACAGCTTCTGAAGTGAGGACCGCTTTGACTAAGGTGGACCTTCCTGCATGGTCAATATTCTTGCCATTCCAGATAGTGCGCTTGCTCATGGGTTTGTCAACAAGAGGCTAAAAATCAATCCTCCGCAATCTAGTGCTTGTTAGAGGTAGCCCAGGTACTTTGTAGGGAAGTGCACTAGTCTTGCTGGGAAATTACGTAGGACCTCATCAAGGTCGACACCTTGTGTCACAGAACTTCCTAAATTATATGGCTTACATGCACCTGTCATTGTCCCAAAGACCCCCAACAGCTGTGCATGTGACCCAAATAATGAGTTCTGCCGGGTTTCCTTGGAAACCCGTAACCTCTGAACAGGATCAACAATGGAGTGATAACAATAAATTTACAAACTTAAATTGTGGAAGTGATAGCAATAAACCTCCGAACATTACAACATGTGTTACAAAAATATACATCAGAGTGCGGAAGAGTAATAACAATAAATTTACAAATTAGGATAAATTTAACTTTTACAAACTTAACTTAAATTGTGGAAGTTGAGTGGAACTATAGAAGATAACTTAGGTAGAGAACCTAAGTCAGGAGAGGACAACCAGTCATGTCGTGCCCACCGACATAACCTTGATTAGAAGCACCAGTCAGAGCCTGCAACAGGGGGTTATAAAACCCTGAGTACGAGGATACTCAACATGTCTTACCCGTCAGGGGAGAAGATATCAAAGTGTATGCTGACTAGAGAAAGGAAGGTACAACTTCCAGCAAGGTTAGAAGAGTTTTCTTTGCAGAAAAGGCTTACTAAAAGCAAGTCCTTAATTTATAGATTTAAGCCATATTAGAGTTGAGAGGTATCCAGTTTGCACTTATTCTATCTCAATCACTTGTATTAGGCTTCACAATTCACAACCATCTCTTTATTCCTTTCCAATGTCACCATGTTTCATAAATTAGCTACGATGTATGGTCAAATGGTCGAGTCTCCATATCCAAGGAGCAAGACGATTCGAATCGATTAAACCCAGCTGGGGATCCCTATCCACACTGTATATGTAGCACTCAAGCTTGCATATACCAACTCCGTCTACCACGGCTCCTCCAAATCTTGAACCGGTCCTACGCCACCTGAGAGCACAGTACTCCATCGCCCTACCCCATTTTAGTAGGGTGGGTACACACTACTCTCGCCATCTCTCCACTCCCAGTGCGCGGTTGTCGGTTCAAGTAGTAGAATCATCGGAGCCAAGGCTTCTCGTAGTATGTGGCTAGTTACAAGTCTCAACCAAGCAGGCCTACAACGAATGGTCCTTAATCGACTCAATCGAAGACACTATAGGGAGACTCCTTTCCCAATGCAAGTCAACCGATCGGTCTCAGCTTAACAATACCATATTCATATCTCATTAACTTCAAAGCCAAGTCATCACCCTCAGGACCATCCCTGAGCAAGGCTAACTTGCAACTGATAACCCGCTTAAGATCTCGGTTACATACCCATCATGATTTAAGCATCCACATTTTAATGATTCATAAGCTGAGTCATCACTCAGGACAAATCCTGAGCAAGGCTGACTTGCGAGTGATAAACCAGCTTAAGAATCCTACTTTAGCAGGGCTAAGCATCATCATGACATAAATAAAATCATAGGCAGGTATAAGTGGACAAGGAAAACATGCAACAACGGTTTTCATTTTAACCTGATACTTAATGCAACACCATAATAGTTTAATCTTTATAAAATACCAGAAAGGAATATAATGCACCGGGGCTTGCCTGTGTTGCAGGGTTGGTTAGTTTCCACAGAGAAGATATCAGGGTTAGATTTGACATCAACACTTTAGGTGGATACACCCCTTCAGGTCTAGATCAACGGAACACTTCTCCGAAGCTTGGTCATCATGAATCTTCACACTCCCGTACAATACACGTAATGAGGACGCATACTTTACATGATGATATGTATGCCATGATACATAAAATGCAAGCTCACATGTGTATTAAAAGAAAATAAACATAGCTTGGAAAGTTGAGTACAACTTTCCTTAACGATAAAGTTGCAAGCCAACAAACCAACCTACATACATGCATGTTGACGGTAGTTATTGTATGATTTTACCCGTCAACTAATCATGAAAAGGGATATAAATCAGAGCCAACACCTAGAATAGGGTTTAAACTGATAGAATTCCATGAGTTTTGGTGAATCTGTGTTTTTAGGGACTATACAGGAAAAGAATCAAAGAGGACCCACACCGCAGAGAAAAATACCAAATTACACCGCGGCAGAAGATCAAGAATATTCTAGAGAACACCAGAGACACGCCTGCCGAGGCGGGACCCACAACTCAGAGAGAGTGAGTCAGCCGACCCTCTGACCAGGTTGGCCGACCTGTCAGAGAGGCCGTTCCGCCTCCGCTTCGACGTGGACCCACATCCCGAAATTTCACGCAATCTACACCGCCCGTCGAAGTCGGTTTGATCCAAGGGCTACGGTTCATCCCACTGGCCTATATAAGGACCCCCAGACCCCTCAGGGTTTCATATGATCCAGAGAGAAATTAATTCAGAGTTTTAGAAATCCACCGACATATCTATAGAGAAGTAGAAACCCAAGATAGGATCTAGAGCCAAACATCAAGTAGAAGATTAGCCTTGTAGTCTCTCCAGATTAGGGCTATTCTTATTCTAGAAGTGGTGTGGTAGTAGAGCTAGAGATAGTTGGGGGAGTTGCCGGCCTGTCGGTGACTGCTCTACGACTTGTACCCGCGGATTCAAATCCTTCTTTGGGGCTTATTTCTGAAGATTTCTTTGGAGTTCAACTTCTAATCCAAGTGAGTAACATTGCTATTATTGTTCTTAAGGTTTATGATTCTTTTGAGTGCTTTAGTCTTGGTAGCTCCTTGATTGAAGTAGTTATTTATAGTTTAAGCGTGGTGCTTAGATTATATTTGCTCGTAAATGCCCTATACTGTCCGGATCGCTGGTAGATCGTGAGGTGACCTAGCCTTGTTGAGTCTTACACAGTCCACCTCCCGTCAGTAGGACCGTAGGTTTTTTTTGCTAAGAAATTTACCCTTTGTTGGTGTATTCCTATAGTAATACCCCTTGAGAACAATCATATCATATCTTATGAGGATTAGAACTAGAAGCCTTAGCAATCTCCTATATCACCTATTTTCTCCGTCCTTGATAGCAGCTCAGGGGTTAAATCTAGATTCTAGTCATCCCATTTTTTCTGTGGTAAAATATAAATGACAATACCTAGAATACTCACAGGTGAAGTGCCACATCGGTATCTGTCTGCTTGCAGATAATTTTAGTGTTTATTTGTTTGAGTTATCTTATACCTACAGGCATTTCTAGCGCCGTTACCAGGAAAAATGGTTGAAACATCTAGAGTCTATCTTAACCTTGTATTCATGCTTTTACCTTTATTATCTCCTTATTTTTGTTTTCATCCTTATGGATGCCATTGAAACCACCCCCATCTATAAATATGTTGCATCCACGAGCACAAGCCATAGGCTTAGGCAATCCTCAAAGCCTATGCAAACCCCTACCTATGAGCTACGCCCGTGTCTAATAGAGATGGTCCAAAGCCAATCCTTTTCAGGAGAGGGAGATAATAATCCTCATCTTCACCTACGAGAGTTCGAACAGACCTGTGACTGCCTCCATATAGAGGGCATGTCCGATGAAACCTTAAAGTGGAAGCTTTTTCCTTTCTCTTTGAGAGGGAGAGCTAAAACTTGGTATGACCGAACTGTGGAGAAAGAGGGAGGAGATTGGGGAACACTTTGCTCAGACTTTTGTCTCGAATTCTACCCCCTTTCCAAAATTATCAACCTCAGAACCAAGATTCTATCTTTCAAACAGAAAGATAATGAATCTTTGGCCACATCCTGGGAGCGTTTTAACGATCTCATAAAATCTGGACCAAACCTATCCATTCCAGACCCGATCCTCATTCAACACTTTTTTGTGGGTCTGAGAAGAAAATCTAAGAAGCATCTCAACTACTCTGCGGGAGGATCTTTCGCTCATGTTTCAGACTCTAAAGCACGAAAGATCCTGGACAACATCTTAGATAACCAACCCGAGGAGAAGTTAGAAGAAGAGCTTAGGGTAGCTGAACATGAACCTTTACCATCAACATCCCAATCCTTAGCTATCCTGATTTCCAACCCCATGGAAAAGGAGGATACTCCGCTTTTGGACTTTATGCTTGACATAGAAGATAATCTTTTCTCCGATTTTGGAAACACCTCTCACTTCCATATGACCAAGAAGCCTCAGGAGTCCAAGAAACCATCTTTAGAACCTTTAGAACCTCCTGAAGTAGCTTTTTGTAGAAAGACCACAAGAGAGCTCATAGCCAAAATCTGCAATGATTGGCTAGAAGAATCAGAGGTTTCCTCTGATGTGATCCGATTGGATTCACCTTCTATCTTAATCAAATGCCAAATCCATAAAGGCCCTTTTGAAGCTTTCTACAATCCAGCTGTGGGTGTTAATATCATGTCGGCATCATTTGCTCAAGATTTATCTAAAGACATGCCACTAACCCCAACAACAAAGCTCTTAAAAAGTTCTTTCGGGCACATTATTCCAAGTTTGGGCATTTTATATGTGCTCCTTGTCCGGGTAAACGACACCATGCTCCATCTAAGTTTTTATATCTTTGATGTCATGGAGTTTGACCTGTTAATAGGCCAACCAATTAGAAGACTTATTCAAGAAGGACAAACAGGGACAATCCATGTTTAATTAGAACCAAACTTTAGATTCCCTTTGTCTATCACCCATTCCTTAAATGCTAAGACTGAGCCATGTCCTGAGTCTAATCCAATTAGTGAGATCACGGTGGCAGCCCTTGATTTTTCGAAAGAGTCCCATCTTGAAGAAGATGAGGAGTTTTTCATCGAGGAAGAAGCCAAAAATCCAGAACCTTTACCCCTTGATGAATTTCTAGTGCCACCTAAACCTCTTATTGAGCCCAAGCCATTACCAGCCGGTCTTAGATATGCTTTCCTAGATGGAGACATGCAAACTCCAGTGATCATTAGTGATAAACTCTCCCAAGTAGAGACCATTCGCTTGATCACTGTCTTGGAAAAGCATCGATCAGCTTTTGGCTATTCACTCCATGATCAGAAAGGAATTAGTCCTGTTCTTTGCACCCATCGCATTCCAACTGATCCGAATATCATACCATCTAGAGAGCCCCAGCGAAGGCTCAGTAATGCGATGAGAGAGGTTGTAAAGAAAGAGGTCTTGAAGCTATTGTACGCCGGGATTATTTATCCTGTGCCGCATAGTGAGTGGGTAAGCCCTGTCCAAGTTGTGTGTAAAAAGGGAGGCATGACGGTTGTCAAGAATGACAAGAATGAGTTAATCCCCCCAGAGAACTGTCACTGGATGGCGGATGTGCATAGATTACAGAAAACTCAACAAGACGATAAAGAAAGATCACTTCCTTTTGCCTTTCATCAATGAGATGTTAGAGCGATTGGCAAACCACTCTTTCTTTTGCTTCCTTGATGGATATTCTGGATATCATCAAATTTCTATCCACCCTGATGATCAGAGCAAAACCACCTTCACCTGTCCCTATGGAACCTATGCCTACCGTAAGATGTCCTTTGGGTTGTGTAATGCACCAGCTTCTTTTCAAAGATGCATGATGTCTATCTTTTCTAATATGATGGAAGAAATTATGGAAGTTTTCATGGATGACTTTTCTGTTTATGGAAAAACTTTTGATGATTGTCTTGAAAATTTGGACAAGGTTTTGCAAAGATGTGAGGAAAAGTACTTAGTGCTTAATTGGGAAAAATATCATTTTATGGTTAGGGAAGGAATAGTGCTAGGACACCTAGTGTTTGAAAGAGGGATAGAGGTAGACAGAGCTAAAATTGAAGTGACTGAACAACTACCTCCACCTGTGAATATTAAAGGGATTCGAAGTTTCCTTGGTCATGCTGGCATTTATAGACGTTTTATTCAAAACTTTTCACATATTGCTAGACCTCTTACAAACTTGCTAGCCAAGGATACTCCCTTTGATTTTGATGATGCTTGTATGAAATCTTTTAACACCCTTAAGCAAGCACTCATCTCTGCACCAATCATTCAACTCCCTGATTGGTCTTTACCTTTTGAGATTATGTGTGATGCTAGTAATTATGCTGTGGGGGCAGTTTTGGGACAAACTAAGGATAGAAAACATCATGCTATTGCTTATGCTAGCAAAACTCTGACAGGACCACAACTTAATATGCAACTGCTGAAAAAGAACTCCTGGCTGTTGTTTTTGCTATTGATAAGTTTAGATCTTACTTAGTTGGAGCTAAGGTTATTGTTTACACTGATCAACCTGCTTTGAAATACTTGCTCACTAAGAAAGATGCTAAACCTGATTGATAAGATGGATTTTGCTACTCCAAGAATTTGACTTAGAAATAAAAGATAAAAAGGGAGTAGAAAACTCTGTAGCAGATCACTTGTCCAGAATGCATTTTGAGAATATACAGGAAATGTCCATCAACAACTCAATGAGGGACGACATGCTCTATCGGATCACCCGATCCGACCCCTGGTACGCAAATATTGTGAATTTTATGGTTGCAGGATATGTATCACCAGGGGAGGACAAAAGAAAGCTCATCTACGAGAGTCGACAACACATGTGGGACCCACCATACCTCTTCAGGATATGTTCTGATGGACTACTTCGCAGATGTGTACCAGTGGAAGAGGGGATCAAGATCATTGAAAGATGCCACTCATCACCATATGGTGGTCACTATGGCGCATTTCGCACACATGCAAAGATTTGGCAAAATGGATTCTTTTGGCCCACCATGTATGATGACACGAAAAGCTTCATCCGGTGATGCGGGGCATGCCAACGACATGGAAACATCAATTCAAGAGATGCCATGCCCCTCATCAACAACCTCCAAGTAGAGCTCTTCGATGTCTGGGGATTTGACTATATGGGACCATTTCCAAAGTCAAAGCAGTGTGAGTACATTTTGGTGGCAGTAGACTACGTCTCAAAATGGGTAGAAGCTATGCCATGTAAAGCTACAGATTCCAGAGGCTCAAAGAGGATGTTTGAAGAAATAATATTTCCAAGATTTGGTACCCCGAGGATGGTAATCAGTGACGGAGGATCCCACTTCATCGACAAGAGATTTCAACTATATTTGGCAAAACGAGGAGTCCATCATAACATTGCCACTCCATACCATTTTCAGACAAGTGGGCAAGCAGAGACATCAAACAAGCGGATCAAGAATATTCTGCAGAAAACGGTCAATGAAATGGGAACAGCATGGAAAGATAGACTACCACAAGCACTATGGGCTTATAGAACAGCCTATAAGACACCGATTGGAATGTCACCATCCCGGCTTGTTTATGGAAAGACCTGTCACTTGCCAGTAGAGCTTGAGTCCAAAGCTCACTGGGCAATCAAGAGATGGAATATGGATCTAGATGCTGCAGGAATAAAAAGAAAGATGCAACTCTCTGAACTAGATGAATGGCGTGAGAAAGCATATCACAACTCCAAGATCTGCAAAGAGAGAACCAAGAGATGGCATGACAAAAGGTTGAAGAAGAAGGACTTCACACCCGGAGATCAGATATTACTTTTTAATTCCAGGGTGAAGTTATTCGGTCACAGAAAGCTACGAAGCAAATGGGAAGGACCATTCAAGGTGATCAACACTTCGTCCCATGGAGCGGTCACACTTCAAACCGACAAAGGTACGTTATTCAAGGTAAATGGTTACTGCCTTAAACTCTTTCTAGAACCAATTAAAGTCCCAGAGGAAATAGATATTATTGAATTTATTAATTTACCAAGTAGGGCTTAAGCCTTCTTTTTGCCTTCCCGCGAGGGAAAGTCCGATTTTTGGAAACTAAATATCGCGAGAAAGCCGCACGAAGAGACCGGAGCCAAATGGACACAGGGCCAGGTCGCCCGACCCCACCACCAGGTCGGCCGACCCCCCTACGACTCCATTCTCCACCACCTTTTCGTGACGTGATCCTTCGGATCTCTTCTCGCTTATTTTCCAACTTTCATTTTTATTAGGCCATTCACCTCCGCCGTAAGCTCGTAGGGTCAATTTCGAAGCCCTAGCGCCCACCTGATGGTTATATAACCAGCCCTTGCTAGCCTCTCATCTCATCTCATCCAAGCCATCTTCTTCCTCGTGCCTACGAGCTCTCTTCCAAAACTCCCATGGCCGACAACAAGATCATCCCCTACGGGATGGATCCTAGCAAGGTTCCCGCCGACGACACCCAAGCCATCTTCCCTGCTAGAACTCCCTGGCCTCTTGCCATTGTTCCACCAAATCAGCCTCGCAAGCATAAGCAATCCTTTTGTGCTTGTGCTAGATCAGCCCTTCCATCACCACCGAAGACCCTCTACCTAAAGGACGCGCCACGGAAGGAACCGATCGTCAAGCTGCCGAATGATGTCAAGCTCCTGCTACCGAAGCCGAACGAGACACTGACGAAGGTGAAGCTCGACAAGGACGGCCATGTTGCATGTGCCAAGTACACCTCTTGCCCAACCTTCAACGGAGTCCGTGCTGACCCGAATAAGGTCAAGTTTATGCCACCCAAGGATGCACCACGTGGAGACCAACCTCCACGGAAGTGCTCCACAGTTACCATAGCAGAGCTTCAGCAGCAGATGGCCAAGATAACACGTGAGATGGAGATCATGAAGAATCAGAATAGGCTCCTTGCTAGAACTCTGGCCAATACCAATCTTAGGATTGATCTGAAAGAAGGAAAGCATAGGGAATTAGAGATCAAGTTCGAGCTCTTCTCTCAGAACAATCTTAGGAGGCACTAGAGTTATGTATCCAGTAGGGCACCCTTAGTTCGATTAGTTAGTTTTAGTTTGCTTAGTTCGTTTTAGTTTGAAAGTCTTGTGTAATAAAAGTGCCCTATTAATAAAAGTCAGTTTGAGTCAATATTGTCTCGCTTGGATATATTTGTGTTTTTCTCCACTTTGTTATGCATAAAGGAAAATAGGAAACAAGTGTGGGGGAGGAGCACGTGATAGAACGACGAACACCGAAGATGAAAGTACACCAAAACAGAAGCAACCGACGCACAGATCACACACGATGAGACAGGGCACGAACGGCCACTAGGAGGGGTTGGCCGACCCCTGCCCTAGGTCGCCCGACCTGCCCAAGCATCGCCTCGCCGCAAGCTTCGTCCACGGTCAGGTACGCACCCTAAACTTCCTATTTTCTCGTACGCCGCTTGATTGTTTTGCACCGAATTGAAAATCTTATGGTTAAGCAACTTTAAAACATGAAAGTATTAACTTGAGTAGCCTTGACTTAAGGATAGACATGCATAACACTTTTTCTAGAAGTCTTGCTGCTGTTGGAAACTTAAAATTAGGGACCCCATGTTGCTTAAGTTGTTGCGAAATACGAGATAGTAAGAATAATGAAAGATTGATTCTTGATATCTAGTTATTGGAGAATTTTATTTGTAAAACTTAAAAACCAATAGCTATGCTTCTCCTTTGTAGTAAAAGCATTTACCGACCAGAGCCAAAAATAGGATAGAATCAACCTTCTACATTTACAACTTGCTATTGTCCGGAATACTGGGTACTCAGATGCCCACCTAAAAAAAAACAGAAAAGAAAGATAGCCCATGTTATCCTGCAAAAGAGAAAGAGAGAGAATCCTCAAAAAGGAGCATAGTAGAATTAGCTTAAGCCACCATATATTTCACACACATGCACATCTTAATCTAAGAGTATGATATCTTTCTCCTTGGATTCTTGTTTTGACTTTACAATATATGCAATACAAGTATGTTTTCACTTTACCCCTACCTCAGCTCCACATAAGCTTTAGAAGTAGGCAACAGAGAAGGCAACATCATCTATGCCTTGGTAAGGATTAGCACCACCACATATGAGTGACATGAGAGTACTACAAAGAAGAAGAAGGTAAGCTATGCTTTATTTTCAAAAAATATTCAAAAACCTCCAACTAACTTGATTGATAGAGGAAGGTGATCAGTTTCTGGCTGTTCTATTCTTCAACCGCTCAAAGTTTCTTAGTAGACACAATGAATCCCGCAGTGCTGGTATGACTAGGAATGGTGAAATGCTGATGTTTAGTCCTAAAGTTAAGATTGCTTAATTCCATCCTTTACTCAGGACGAGCAAAGATCTAGTGTGGGGGGAGCTTGTTGACGGTAATTATTGTATGATTTTACCAGTCAACCAATCATGAAAAGGAATATAAATCAGAGCCAACACCTAGAATAGGGTTTAAACTGACAGAATTCCATGAGTTTTGGTGAATCTGTGTTTTTTAGGCACTATACAGGAAAAGAACCAAAGAGGACCCACACCGTAGAGAAAAATACCGAATTACACCGCGGCAGGAGATTAAGAATATTCTAGAGAACACCAGAGACACGCCTGCCGAAGCGAGACCCACAACTCAGAGAGAGTGGGTCGGCCGACCCTCTGACTAGGTCGGTCGACCAGTCAGAGAGGCCGTTCCGCCTCCGCTTCGACGTGGACCCACATCCCGAAATTTCACGCAATCTACACCGCCCGTCGAAGTCGATTTGATCGAAGGGCTACGGTTCATCCCACCAGCCTATATAAGGACCCCTAGACCCCCCCAGGGTTTCGTATGATCTAGAGAGAAATCAATACAAGGTTTTAAAAATCCACCGACATATCTATAGAGAAGTAGAAATCTAAGATAGGATCTAGAGCCAAGCATCAAGTAAAAGATTAGCCTTATAGTCTCTCCAGATTAGGGCTATTCTTATTCTAGAAGTGGTGTGGTAGTAGAGCTGGAGATAGTTGGGGGATTTGCCGGTCTGTCGGTGACTGCTTTATGACTTGTACCCGTAGATTCAAGTCCTTTTTTGGGGCTTGTTTCTGAAGATTTCTTCGGAGTTCAACTTCTAATCCAAGTGAGTAACATTGCTATTATTGTTCTTAAGGTTTATGATTCTTTTGAGTGCTTTAGTCTTGGTAGCTCATTGATTGAAATAGTTATTTATAGTTTAAGCGTGGTGCTTAGATTATATTTGCTCGTAAATGCCCTATACCGTCCGGATTGGTGGTAGATCGCGAGGATAACCTAGCCTTGTTGAGTCTTACACAGTCCACCTCCCATCTGTAGGACCGTAGGTTTCTTTTGCTAAGGATTTTACCCTTTGTTGGTGTATTCCTATAGTAATACCCCTTGAGAACAATCATATCATATCTTGTGAGGATTAGAATTAGAAGCCTTAGCAATCCCCTATATCACCTATTTTCTCCGTTCTTGATAGCAGCTCAGGGGTTAAGTCTAGATTCTAGTCATCCCATTTTTCCTGTGGTAAAATATAAATAACGATACCTGGAATACTCTCGGGTGAAGTGCTACATCAGTATCTGTCCACTTGCAGATAATCGTAGTGTTTATTTGTTTGAGTTATCTTATACCAACAATGCATCCATTAAAGAAGTGTTTAATTAAACTCAAAAGCATTTTTAGTTTTTATTATCACAAATAGACTATGAGCACATCAATCAAGTACATACATTGCCAAGGAACAATAAGGGTTTCATGTTCCATGGTCTACAATCAACTCTAAAAATTCACCCAAGGTCATTTCATCATTAGGGCATATAATTAAGGTTATAATTAAATATCATCAAATAAATCTCAACTTTTTGTGAAGCTTAATATAAGGATAAAATAGTTACAAAAAATTTTCATGAGCAAAGGATATTTATTTTGGCCAAGGAAAATTAGAGAAGGACCAACATCAGATTCTCAATAGTTTTTGAATTAGAATTTTAAATTCAAACCTTCAAAAGAAAATTATGGTTATATTTGAAAATTCAAATAATAACTTGGAAATCACCCAATATGAAAGTTGCTCAACTTTTGAAGAGCTACAACTTTGCTTTTGGGACCAACACCCAATTCTATATAGTTTTGAAATTAGGTTTTTAGGCTTTTATTTTTGAATTTAAAATATTAAACAATTGATTTTTGGTTTTTATTTCATGCAACATTTCAACAATACAAATGCAACACTTCATGATGCTTAAAGCTTAGCATGATGGTGTATATGATCATGTTTTAATTGCTTCTTAACATCTAGAGTGTTACAATTATAATTGATTCTAGTATGTATATAGTCAAAGTAACATGATGACAGCAATGCACCAGTTGCTATGACATGCAATAGAAATGGTTTTCATAGATAGTGTAATACACTCACAGAAACATACACGTGAGCTAAGGACTAAGAAAATACTAAAAGAATGAATTGAATAAAGAATAAATGAATAATCTAATGGAGCAGGTATGGTCTACATATAGTTATGCACGGAACAGTATAATCATACAAGTACACGTTACAATGTAGATCTATGTTGAGACAGGTCGGGTGGCCACCGAGTACTGGTCTACTAGCAACCTCATGTGACAATTTAGACTCCTACACCCTAGCCGAACGTGGGGGAATGCCAAGGACGGCAGGCCTGTCACTACCTGCTGCCGTCCCCTCATCCGTGGACTAGGCCTATGCATTCACCCCGCTCTATATAGCCAAGCACCATGCTTGTGTATACAGAACCTACCCAGCCCCCCCCCCCCGCCCCCGGGTCCCCGACCCTACGGATCGACAGGTAAGAGGCCTGGCAATACACAAAGGCATGATGAACCGCCACCTCAACATATCTCTATTTCTATACATGTAAATGTTATGATGCTTCTAGGCATAGAGTTCTACATGAGAACAATATGTTATATAAACTATATTCTAGTTCGTATTCCATACTATTAACATAAGAACTATATTCTAGTTCATATGAGGACAAATTACATCGAGACTATAGACGTTCATATATCATTTTATCAACAAAAGAACCATACTCTAGTTCATATGCAAAACTATATGGGTAAAGTTGGGACAAGGACTTGGAGAACAAATCTTGATTATTCATACCCAAAGTCTTCTCCAACGAGCCAAGCCCTCCAAGGTAGCTTCACCTAGCTCCTCTACTACTAGTCTACTAACAAAAGTAAAAACAAGAGGTGGTAGTGCTCAAGTGTTGCTCAAGTGAGTGATATGTGTGAGTGAGCCCTCCCCCTGGCTTACATAGGGGAGTATGGTCGGTTTGGGGGGAATATTCCCAGATCCCCACCGCACTGTCCTCCCTTAGCATTGATGGAACCGCTTGAGAAGTTTGGGCCAGTGTCGTGGCAGCAGGGGTGCGGGCACACCATGGGGTTGGCTGACCCCTGGCTAGAGCATTGTTGATGGTAGTTATCATATAAATTTATTCATCAATTAATCGTGGAAAACGGTATAAAAGCAACCATCAACGTAGAATAGGGTTTTAACTGACAGAATTCTATGTGTTTCGGTGAATCAGTGTTTTGCTGAGAGTAAACAGGAAAAAGAACCAAAGAGAATCCACATGTCATACAAATATATCAAATTCCGCATGGACTCCAAGTCAAGAACATTCTAGAGAACACCAGAGACACACCTGCAAAAGTAGGGCCCAATTGCAACCACCCTGGTTCGGCCAGGCCAGGGCCCACCCGTTAGCCTCCGTCCTTTTTCGTGGTACCTCCATCGCCTTTGAGGATGCATCTAGTCCGTTGCTCAAGGTCGGCTTGATCCGCGGGCTGAGATTCACCCCTTCGGCCTATATATACAGCCCCAGACCCCCCAGGGTTTCATATGATCTAATTCATAATTCATATCAAGAAGGGAGTACCTCATCAGAAACCCTAAATAGGATCTAGAGCCAAGCATCAAGTAGAAGAATAGCCTTTTAGTATTTCTCAGATTAAGGCTAGTTCTTATTTAGAAATAGAGAGACAGAGAGTTGGGGTAGAGTTGGAGGAGTTGTCGGCCTGTTGGTGACTGCTCTACGACTTGTACCTGCGGATTCAAGTTCTTTGAAACTTGCTTCTGAAGATTATTTTGGTATTCAACTTCTAATTCAAGTAAGTAACATTGTTATTACTATTCTTTTGGTTTACGTCTCTTTTGAGTGCTTTAGTCTTGGTAGCTCCTTGATTGAAGTAGTTTGCATAGTTTAACCATGGTGCTTAGACTAGGTGGCTCGTAAATACATCCTGGCTGTCCGGATCGGTGGTAGATCGTGGGGTGACCGTGCCGTTGAGTCTTCTATAGTGTACCTCCTGTCAGTAGGAATAGTAGGATTGATTTGCTGAGGGATTTATCCTTTGATGATATCTTCCTTAAGTAATTTTCCCATTAAGAATAGAAATGTCATATCTTACGAGATTAGAACTAGAAACCTTAGTTATCTCGTCTATTGCCCTATGTTGGTATAAATTAACGTGCCACCTGATTGAACTATCTAGCCACCTAAACTTAACCTATATCTCTAGAATATCATCCATAGTATGTATCTAGAAGATATCTATGGATACTGCAAAGTAATTATGGCAAGTGACTGAATAAATATGAATATGAAAACTAAGTATCTACAAGCGCACAGATAAGATATATCATTGTAGCATTTTACCCTAGAGTATTCCGGGCTTGTTGATTTATATTTTACCACTGGGAAGGTACTGGCATGTGATAATTAATAAGGAAATAATGGATAGAAGATAACTCATATGCACATGTAATAGACAGATAACCATGTATGCTCGATCTACTCATAACAAATGATAAAGATGATCAGATCATAAATAATAATAAAGTTCACTTAGAGCACTCCCTATCTAGGCACTAGCATGGTATTAGGCAGAAGTATGAGAATATTCCTAAGTCATTCTAACTATACTATCAAAGTCATACTTAGATTAGTGCAATTATACTAGCAATCATGGCAAGAATACTATATATCTAGACATTAGGGAATATTACTAAGGAAGATCAAGAATAGAACATGTCTTCTATAGTAAAAATACATTCCTACTATCCCTACATTCGAGGAGTGGACTACAAAGGACTCAACAGAAGTATCACATCCGCGATCTACCACAGGTCCCAGAATGTGGGGTGTATTCGCAAGCAAATAACTTTTAAGCACCATGCTTACATGCCATCAGTCACTCACCCATGATATCAAAGGATGAGCGCTATACGAACTCATGTATAAATATAAAGACATCCTAACTATGCAAAGTATATAATCTAGGCAAGCAATGAATAGCACAATTAAGAACATAAACAATAAGTAGAACAATGTCGAATCCATTATATCTAACAAAGTATATAAAAGAGTAGATACAAGGGAGAGCTTACAAGGGCTCCATGAAGCCTCGCTCCAGACAGATCTGGAATCCAAGCAAAGCTTGCCTTCTACTACTTCTAAACCTATGTAGCTATGCTCTAGATGGTGGAGCTCTAATGAATTAGGGTATCTGGCTCTGAACTTGCAAGTTCTATTCTAATAATGATCTGATATGAAACCCTAGGGGTCTGGGGCTGCTTATATAGGCCGGTGGGATGAACCGTAGCCCTCCGATCAAATCAACCTTGAAAGATGGTGGAGATTAATCCTCAAAGGCGGTCGAGAGTCCATGTCGAAACGGAGACCGAGAACCTTCTAGCGGGGATCGGCCGATGAGGGGCCATGATCGGTCGATCACCCCTCTCTGCCATCTGGGCCCCGCTTTCACGGGTGAGTCTCGGGTGTTCTCTCGAATATTCTTGACACGCTTTCGCCGCGTAATTCGTTGTATTAGTCCGACATGTGAGTCTCCTTTGGTTCTTTTCTGGATAACACCCTACAAAACACTGAATCACCAAAACCTGTGGAATTCTATCAGTTTAAACCCTATCCTATGGTGGTGTTTGCATTTATACCCTTATTTCATGTTTGGTTGATGGTTGAAATCATACAGTAATTACCGTCAATACCCTATCTTCTCCATCCTTAATAGCTACTCAGGGATTAAGAACAGTTTCGGGGTAATCACGTTTTTCCTGTGGTAAAATATAAATAACGATACCTTGGAATACTCCTTGGTGAAGTGCTACATCGGTATCTGTCCACTTGCAGATAATTCCTAGTGTTTATTTGTTTGAGTTAACTTATACCAACACGCATCTAGCCACCGCCTTTGGCAGGTGGGCTGCTGGCTGGGCCTAGGCCTGTCTTCTGGTGATGTTTGCCTCGTGTGGTTTAGGTAAGTGGGCTTCTCCTTCTTCTTTTCTTGTTTTCTTTGCCCAACTTGTGATGTTTTATGGTTGTTCATGCAATTTATACAATTCACCAAAACTATGGAAATATGTCAGTAGTAAATGCATGTGTGCAGAATGTATTAATTCACCCCTTTTTGGACCAAGGTTGGTGGGTAGAATGTGTTGTTAAGCTCCGCCAACAAAATCCCCCAAGCTTACCCTTTGCTCGTCCTCAAGCAAAAGCGAAGAACTTGGTTGTTGATCAGGAGTTGCTTCTATGCCGATTACATTTCAAAGGTACCATGCTTATAACAGAGGTTTTCAACCTTGATTTGAATAAATTGGCATTTTATTCACCCTTTTTACCTTGTTACCTATGGAGCTTATTAGCCTTCTCCAAGACTTGGGCGGTTGCAAGTCAGAACGATATTCATAGAGCCGCTTATCATTCGTTCTTTGTTTGACCTTCTTTTCCGGAGGTTTTGAAAGTTTTGCAAAATAAAATTAAGTTCCTCAAATGATTCTCTCAATCACTCAAGTATTTGGGTTTTCATGATCCTCACCAAAGGCTTTTGATTTGCCTTTCTTTTCAACCTACCAACTAAAGCTTACTTGGAGTTTTTGGGTAGGTATGAGAAAGAGGCATATTATATCACATAATTTTGCTAAGTCAAAGACCAGACCTTAGGAGAGACTAGTCATACACTTAGATCAAGATGTGCAAGTGTTTGGTATGGAATCTAAGCCTACTTTTCTTTTTGAACTCCTTTGCATGTCTTTCTTTCTTTCTTTTGAGAATATGGGCTATTTCTTTACATTTATTATTTATATATATATATATTTTAGAGAGAGGCGGGCATCAAAGTACCCATTGTTTTTATTTGGACACTTGTCAATTTTTTTACTCTCTCATTTCTTTTTCTCTCTTTTCTTTTTTCTCTCATGCTTTTGAGCATGGAATTCTTTTCCTTTCTCTCTTTTTCTTCATAGCCCATATCTCTTTTGAACATTTTTGAGAGAGAAAGATCGTGACATATAAATGGAGTAACCATTTGGTGGATGAATGGCATGTTTTGCGTAACTCTTAGTGTAAAAGTCAGCAATTTATTTCTGGGTGTACGTGAATTTTGATCTTGGGCGGATGAAAAGAATCTACACTTAGGTCACAACAATTTGACAAAGCTCAACATGATAGCAATTAGCATATGAGTGTAAGGTTTGCAAAGTATAACATCATATGGTTTTGGTAGGAAATATCATCATTGAGGAACTTTTGAGTTTTGAATTTTGAAAATAAAATCTCCGGATTTCAAGTCGTTCTTAGAACAAAGTCATAGCAAATTCTGTTTATACCATATCATAACCGGCAACAACTTAGACTAGATTAAGCTTGTGCAACCCACAAGTTCCATGTTTTTTGGATGAGATATTTCAGCCAATAAACTCAAACCTTAGTGAAAACTAAGTTATAAACTAGCTACAAGTGAAATATAAAACAGAGCAACTATTCATCATCTCAATAGAGGATGAACTAAACATTTCTAACACATATGAGAGTGGAATAAATTTTTTGGTCTTTTTAGCATATTTGATATGTTTTTTAATACAATCGATGCATGGGAACAAATAAATATGCTAAAGTAAGAAAATAAAAAGCAAAAATGCAATGCTGATACAAGTCACCTCTGGTGTGGGGGTCCTCCCCCAAGCTAGCTTTGGGCTTGCTCTTTATTTGAAGATTCTGAAATGACGAAATTTTGTTTTTTCCATGGGTTAGTTTATAGATAATACTCAAAATCTTTTCGTTGTAGTTTTAATTCAATGATAAATTTTGATCAAGGTGGGCTAAATAGTCTAAGCACCACGCTTAAATTAAATAGCCCATGGAAGAACGATCGCTAAAACATCATCCTCCAAACTAAAACATACTTGAAAAGAGGAGTTTATTGTTTCTAGATCTATACTCAGCAAATTTTGGTTCAATGATCGAATTAGAAATTTGATCAGGGTGAGTTAAATAGCCTAAGCACCATGCCTAAACTAAATATCTCATGGAATACGATGGATCAAGCATCATAAACCAAACCAAAATATACTTTAGTGTAGATGAAGGAATGATTATTCAGCAAGAATTTATTTATTCATAAAAGGGATAACTACCGATTTACCTTCGGCAAGGGCTTACCATTTGAGTCTGGTAAGCAGGACTTTCCTCCCTTCATTGTTTGCTTGACGATGGGATATCTTGTCTAGGAGAATTGGACAATGATGTCTGTGTCTTTTTAGGTCTCCACACCATCTAATTGGTCCGTGGTAGTGTCGTAGACTTTGAAGCTTCTTTCCACACCTTCTTGTCTTTCCAGAGAGGTGGTGTAGAAGTTTCTTTCTTCCTTTGCTCATTTTTATTGTTTTCTACTGGAGCCCTTTTCTTTCTTTTGTTCCTTATTTTTCTTTTGTTTTGGAGCTTCATCTTCCTTTTGCTCCTTCTTATTTTCTTTTGGAGCAGCCTTTTTCTTTTGCTCCGGCTTTTTCTTTGATTCTTTTACAAATTTACAGAGGTTGCTGATAGCTTGTGGTTGGATTTCTACTTCTCTAATGCCTTGTGTATATGGCCTGTATTTGATGAGGATCATAGATCATTGCTCTTGATGTCTGGGCCTGAACTCAAACTTTTCCTCTTTTCCATTGATATTGAAGCGGATTTCTCCAGCTCCAACGCCAATTTGTGCTCCCGTGGTGCTCAGGAATGGTCGCCCAAGGATGAGTGGTGATTCCTTGGTGAATTCCATATCGAGTACCACGAAGTCAACAGGGATGAAGTAGCCCCGGATTTTCACCGGAATATCTTCTGCAATCCCTGCTGGGTAGCGGAGCGATGAATCGGCCAGCTGGAGCGTCATTGTGGTGGGCGTGAGCTGGGTGTAGTTGAGTTGATCAAACACAACCTTGGGCATCACGCTTACACTTGCCCCAAGGTCACACAAACGCGTGATCGAACCGCTGGGCCCCAATTGAACAGGTGATAGTGGGACACCCAGAATCCTTCTTCTTCTCAGGAAGACGGTTGAGTATAGCGGCGCTACACTCTTCCGTTAGTTTGACGACCTCCATGGATGGCATTGTCCACTTGTTGTTAATGATATCTTTGATGTATTTTGCATAGGAAGGTACATGCAGAACATCCACTAAAGGAATGCTTATGTGTACCTTCTCTATCATCTCAACAAAGCGAGTGAATTGCTCGTCCATGGCTTTCTTTCGGTTTCTTGTGGGAAACGGCAGGCAAGAGTTATCCGTATATTCCAATGGAGTTTGTGGTGCCGTCTCCTCCTCTTCTTCTTCCGTTTCTTTTTTAGTTTTCTTCGTCTTCTCCCCCTGTTTCTCTTTATTCTCGTGGTCACCGCTTTGACATTCGCAGAAATCTTACTCCTAAGTTCAGAAGGTAGAGCAGCAGCAGCTATTTGAGCTACTTGTGTTTCAATCATTTTATTAAAGCTCAATTGGTTTTGAATAGAAGAAGATAGAGTTTCAAATTTTGAATTTATATTTTCAAGGATTTTGTTGTTGGACATAAGCTTTTTAGTGAGATTTTCGTATATTTTAGCCTGTCCAAGAACAAAGTCTTTGAGTGAAGGTTGATTCGAATTGAAACTGGAATTTGAGTTCGAAATGCCTTGGAATGGTGGACGAGACTGATTATTCCATCCATTATTATTATTATTACCTCCTTGTCGCAACCCGTTGTTGACGTACGCAGCTTCTTCACGAGTTTCGGGGCAGTCATTCCCCGAATGTCTGACGTTACCACAGACTTCACATGTCATGTGTGAGTCCATGGCATGCACAGTATTTGTTCGATTTTCTTGAGCAGGCTCCTCGAGGCGCTTCATTAGGAGGTCTATTTTTGTGGCAAGCATATCCGTCTCCTTCACGGTATGCATACCTTTTTGTGCTCTCACTGGAGGTGGTGGGGTTGTCTCCTCACTCCATCCTTGGTGGGTAACTATTTTCTCGATCAAGACCTTAGCCCCAGTAGTTGTGAGGGACAGGAACGCTCCTCTAGCTGCAGCATCAAGGTGCCCTTTTGACATGGGCGTAAGCCCGTTGTAAAAGTTTTGGAGCACCAGCCAATCTTCCATGCCATGGTGGGGACAGGCCAGGATGTACTCTTGTGACATTACGCCTCGGGAATGGTTTCCATGGATTCTTGCTGGAAGTTGGCAATTCATCCCCTAAGAGCGTTGGTTTTGCACATAGAGAAGAACTTAGCAAGGAATGCCATGGAGCATTTGCTCCACGTGTTGACAGCTTCCTGGTCTTGGTACAACCACCTTTTTGCCTTCCCCACAAGGGAGAAAGGAAAAAGGCGGAGCCTGATAACATCAGGAGCGATGTCCTTGATGACGACAGTGTCGCAAAGCTCTAGAACATTTTGCAAGTGAGCAGAACGGGCTTGCCTGCGCTATGGTGATCAGGCCGGTACGGAGTTCAAAATTCTTGCCCGCTGTGTCCATAACGGGCCCAGTGGCCGTTGGTGATAGCGGGGACAGAGAACTCGTGGAGTGTCTTGGCATGACGTCGATTGAGGTTCGTGCGGGACCGGCTAGTTCGGCTGGCGGTGAAGTAGAAGAAGAAGAAACAGTACGGGACCGGTTCCTCCTTTGGAGTGCTTCCGGATTGTTGATATAATTTTCTGGCAGGTCGAAACAAGGCATACACTATCCCTGTTTCATCCACAACTAGAAGAAAACTGGCAGAGTTAACCTGCATAACAACGGTTATTGTGCATGCATATCACAATGAATATATCCAACTAGAATCTTTTACATTATGCCTTCCTAGGCAACGGCGCCAAAAATGCTTGGTGGCATTTCTTAGCGACATCACTAAGAATGGGGTCTTACACCCATACCTAGCATTGACGCTAGAAATACCTATATTGGTATTACTTAGTATGTCACCAAGAATGGTTAATCTTAGCAACAGCACTAAGTTTATACCGCAACGATAAATCGTTGCATGTATGGATAATTCCACAAGCGCACTGAAGTATCGTTGTAGCATTTCACCGGGAGGTTAAGTCGAGTATCATTATTTGTAGTTTCGCTAAGGAAGGCGATTATAATTGATTCTAGTATGCATATAGTCAAAGTAATATGATGATAGCAATGCACTAGTTGCTATGACAGGCAATAGAAATGGTTTTCATAGACAGTGTGATACACTCACAGAAACAGACACATGAGCCAAGGACTAAGAAAATATTAAAAGAATGAATTGAATAAAGAATAAAGGAAAAATCTAATGGAGCAGGTATGGTCTATAAATAGTTATGCACGGGACAGTATAATCATATATGGTACAGATGTAGATCTATGTTGAGACAAGTCGAGAGGCCACCGAGTACTGGTCTGCCAGCAACCTCATGTGGCAATATAGACTCCTACACCCTTGCCGAACGTGGGGGAATGCCAAGGACAGCAGGGCTATCACCACCTGCCGCCATCCCCTCATCTGTGGACTAGGACTATGCATTCAAGCGGCTCTCTATATGTAACAACCCTAAAAATCCACACAATCTAAAAATCCCAACCAATTAAAATTTTTCATTTATTTATTGTGAAAACCCATTTTTCTTGTGCAAGCATATAGGTTTCATTATGAAATTGGTAAATAAAGGAGTGTAGTTTGCATTTTAATTCCATTCACATAGAATAATAACTTATGCATCACATTTGGAATTTATTGCAATTTATGTTTGTATTTACTCAATATTTAAAATGGGCAATATATGTATATATACACTAAATTGAAAATAGAAAAGGAGAAAGAGAGTTAGGCCAGCCATTCGTTTCGGCCAGCCGGGTCAGTAAGCCAGCCCAAGCCAGCCCGACCTTCCTCTCCTCATCTCACCGCGCGCGGCCCACGTCGCGGCTCGGCAGCGCACGCGCACGACCGGCACACACGCGCTCGCGCTCGCGCTCGCTGCCAACCCGGCCCCGCCTGTCAGCCGCTCTCGCCCCCCCCACTGTTCTTCTTCCTCACGAAGGCGACGCGCCTGCCGGGGGTGTCGCGCGAATGGCGTGACCCCGGTCCCACAGCCGACAGCATGGCAGAGCCCTGACCCCGCTGTCCCCCTCCTGTCCCCTCCTTTCTTGGCCGCCAAGCGAACCCGCGCCCATCCGGAGCCCTAGATCCACTCGAGCCACGGCCCTTCGATCGGCCGAGTGCAATCAGGACCGTTCGCCATTGGAGCTGGCCAAGCTCGCCTATAAATTGGAGCACCCCGAAGCCTTACCCTCATTTCCCCTCGCCGCCACCGCAGCACAGACCGGCACACCGCACCAAACCGAGAGAGAGAGAGCGTAGGAGAAGGGCGGAGCAGAGGAGGAGAAGCTGCCGGAGCGCCGCCGCCGCGGAGCACGCCGGAGCCGGACACGGAGGAGAAGCCCGAGCTGCGGACGAGGAGCGACACGGCACTGCGATCGCTCTGCACGGCTCCGACTCGCCACTGCACCGCCATCCTAGCTTCACCGACACCACGGTGAGCCATCGCACGCCATGTCCGAGCCTTGCCCTGCTTTTGCCATGGCGTTCCACCCTCGGGACGCGCAGGCACGAGCCCTTACCGGCTCGGGAAGATCACCTGCACCATGCACTCATTCGACCGGCCGAAACCCCCGGACTACAAGCTTGCTAGACCGAGAACGCAGCACGACGCGTTCTCGGCGGAGCGCGCTCACCACCGACGCGTTCCGACGCCGAATCACCCGTTCCGAGCAATCCGACTAGCACCCGTATAGGTTAGAGCATCGTGGAGCACCGCCACGACCCCCTTGAGCTAGCTACGCGGATCTAAGCGCTAGAGGAAGCCTGAATCGCCTTGGCCGCGTGCGCCGCGACCTTACCGGAGCGCCGCCGCGAGCCGTCGCCAAAAGAAGGTCATGCCATGGCTAAAGTTCGCCACCAGATTGTTGTATGCCTCTCTGGCCTCACCAATTTGACAAGACCGCATTCGACTGAACCAATACTTGGTCGTAGCCGCGATGCCGCCTTCCGCCGTCGTCGGCGACACGCCGCCGCCACAACCGAGCACCTTGGAAAGCTCGGTAGCCAAAATTGGTAGTTGGTATACCATCGCCTTAGACCCTGGACGCGTATACATCTCCTAGAAGACCTCCTTAGCCCCGCCGAAACCTCACAGTCGCGACGACATCGCCGCCGACACGTTCCGCCTCGCCTAAGATCCGTTCCGAGTACCCCCGGTCGCCTCGCGCTGCGGAGAAAGGCCGCCGAGGTTCGCCAAGTCTGCCTCGGCACCGCCGCTAGAAAGTCGAGCCCTGCCTTGCCGAAATATGGTCATCGCCGCCCTGTCATCGTCCGCCGCACCGGAGAGACACCGCCGCCTTGAACAGACGCCCTGGAACCCTGCTAGCACCGAATCTCCGATTCGCCCGAGCCTCCCCAGGAGAGCTCGGGAGAGCAGCACCCTCGGCGCACCAAATGTCCGATTCGCCCGAGCCTCCGCAGGAGACCTCGGGAGAACGGCACCCTCGGGCGCCCAAATTTCCGATTCGCCCGAGCCTTCCCAGGAGAGCTCGGGAGAGCGGCACCCTCGGGCGCCCAAATTTCCGATTCGCCCGAGCCTCACCGGGAGAGCTCGGGAGAGCGGCACCCTCGGGCGCCCAAATTTCCGATTCGCCCGAGCCTCACCGGGAGAGCTCGGGAGAGCAGCCCCTTCGGCGCCCACATTTCCGATTCGCCCGAGCCTCCGCGGAGACCTCGGGAGAACGGCACCCTCGGGCGCACCGAATCTCCGACTCACCCGAGCCCCCCCGGGAGAGCTCGGGAGAGCGGCACCCTCGGCGCCGCGAATTTCCGATTCGCCCGAGCCCCGCCGAGGTACGCCGAACTATGCCGAGCCCCGCCGAGCTACCACCGACCACCGCCGAACTATGCCGAGCTCCGCCGAGATACCCCCAAACACAGCCGAGCTACCACCGACCACCGCCGAGCCACGCCGAGCTACGCCAACTCCGGCAACTCTCTGGGAACCAGCATCGAACACCTGGTGGGGCGACCATCGGGTCTGTGTTCTGTTGAGGCGCCACTTGCCGCACTACTGGACCCGCGCGCCACGTGGACCAATCCCGAGCTGCCCCTATTAACCAAACAGTTTTCTCATTTTCAGAAAATAGGATAATCTTCGGAAATTCATAACTTATTCATACGAAGTCCAAAAATTGCGCACCATATATCAAAATTCTCAGAAAAATGAGATCTACAATCTAAGACTGTGTTTGTGTGCATTTGACTCTTTATTTTATTGGATTTTTCTGAAATACTCTATAGGAGTCGCTGACGCGACTATTTCGTGTTTGATTTCAGAGATGGAGGAGGATCTGACTAAGGAAGACGACCACGAGTACTTCCAAGAGCTAGGAGACGACTACGAAGGTGCCATGTCCCACCAAATCCTTAGATCCTATTACGCATTGCAAATGACATTGTTGCTATTGCTTTATGATTATGTATGGATTGGTTGCATGGTAGTATATTTGAATTCCCTGCCTTGATAAGACTTTACCCTGCTGTCCGCTGCTAGGTTAGCTGCTGCTTAATTTACTGTTACTCTTCCACTACCTTCTACTTGCTATATGCTATGTGGTGGAATTGGGACGGTGTATAACTGATTATAACTACTGGGAGAGAGTGCTGCGTGCGTCTTGGGTGCGTGGTGAGGGTTGATGTCGACCAAGTGGGATGTGAGACGAGCCCATGGGGCAAGTCGTGCCGGGGGTGCAACCTGGACATCCCCAAGCGAGATACCTGTGGCGGGTAAAGTTGTTGAGGAGGTTCCGGGTGGGATAGCCTTGGTGGTTTGAAGCCCGTGGACGGAGGTGCTGTGATAGCACGGGGAGAGTATCCCCTAAGTGGAGATGCCTGCTTGGTCAAACCTAGGATGGACTAGTTTCAGGTTCATGGGAATCCTTTTCTACTCACTCGCTTCTGATGGGCGGGAGACGGCTGGACTACTTGGTAGGACGGTGCCACTACTGCTAGGTTGAAAGGTGATAAGGGTGGGCGGAGACGGTCGATGGGTTCCCGTTCCGTTCTAGATGCACAGTACCACTGGATGGGCCCGGTACTGTGTCTCCCAGTCTCAGCATAACGGTGTAGGATCCGGAATATCCCAGGGCTGAGTGGTAGGGTGGCATCGACCTAGGCAAGCAAGCACCCGGAATTCTGCCTAGGTGTTTGCGCAACACCTATGATGGCTAATCTTGTGGGTAGTGAAACCTCTGCAGAGTGTACGGTTGATCGATCGATACATATGCCAACCTGTTGGCTATGGACCTTTCCTGTGAAGCTTCTACTAGTGTAGTGAGTGTTCTCTTCTCCCCCTGGATGACATTTTTCCGGCAGTGTACCCGTTGTGGTAGTGTGCCGCTGAGATAGGCCCGAGAGGGAGTTGGGCCTGTCGAATGAGAGTGAGGTGTGGGTATGTGAGGTGTGGTGATGGGAAAAGGGATGATGGTGTTAACTGGTGATAAAACTTGACTAATTAAAACATTGATTACAGCTGCATAGGAAAACCTCAGCCTATAGGTCTGCTTGTATAGCCTTGCATCCACTTTCCACAAAGCAAATGCTGCATAGGTGGGCTCCGTGGCCAGTACAAATCGTACTGATAAATTTGCTGTCAGGTGACGAGAATGAGTACGACTTCGAGGAAGATGATGACGAGGAATAGGGTCACGTGCTACACTCAAGTTGGCCGTGAAGGATGAATCGCTTCCGCATCTTCTAAAGCTTCTCTGATTGTTGATTCCGCCAGTGTGGCGATGTAATAAATATTTATGTAAGACTTATTTACCGTTGTATGGATCCTGGTGGCAACTGAGATATGGGTAATTTCATGGATTGTCCCAAGCAATCTGTTGAATTACAATTCGAGCCTGTGGATTTCCCTTCGTGGAAATCGAGGTCGTTTCAGTTGGTATCGGAGCCATACTTGACTGTAGGACGAGACCCATAGAAAATGGACGTTAGAATAGGAAGCCAGACTCTCTTTCGGTTATATTACCGACCTTGCATTCACTTTTTATGCAATGGCTTATCTAACACAAGGACCTGCTAATCCGTTTCTTGAAAAATTCACAGATGACCAGCCTTGGACCACCACTTCGTCCACAGCACGACGGCACTATTGAGATCCCGATCAAATGGCTATTGACCTTATGCACCAGTAGCTTATGGGACCCTGCGTAGCCCTTAGACTAGTGATACCATGAGTTGTCCTGTCATTGGCTATCTGCACATAGCACGATCTTCTTAACAGATAGGAATATCCTTTATGTAATAATAACCATGTGATGAGTGACATTTGGATCTTATGCTTCTTATGGTTCTTTATGCTTCTTTGGTTGAGTGTAGGATGGCATGAAAAATGTTTTAATTCATTTAAATCGTTGAAAACATCTAACTTCTACTTAAACCACTACAAGAATATTACTGCACTGAGCACGTACCTAATAAATTCAGATGTCGATGAGATGTTCTGCGCGTTTGGAGAACCGCCAGCCCTCCCCCGCGCCTGCGCCAGGACGTGGGCGTGGTCGCAACCGTGGACGCCCAGCTGGCAGACGTGCTGGAGTTAACCTGGAAGAAGAGCTGCGCCGGGCAGAGGATGCACCGCCGGTGATCAATCCGCCACCACAAGGCGAGAACGTGCCTCCGCCACCACCGCCGCCGCCGCCACCAACGTTGGCGGAAGTGATGGCTCAGCAGACCCAGCTGCTGCATGCCATAGCTACTGGGATGAACAGGCACCACGGGCCACCCCAGAATGACTTCCAAAGGAAACTGGAGGGTTTCCTGAAGCTGAGGCCACCTACCTTCGACGGGACCGACAGCGATCCCCTCGCTGCTGATGATTGGCTTAAGGAGATGGAGAAGAAGCTGGACCTGACCACTTGCTCCGACGAGGAGTGTGTTGGGATTGCTAGCCACCAGCTGACCGGTGCTGCACGAGCATGGTGGGACAACTACACCAGCGCTCACGAGGACCCAGCCCACATTGACTGGGATGAGTTCACCGAGGCTTTCCGTGACCACCACATTCCTGAGGGAGTCATGGAGGCCAAGGAGAACGAGTTTCGTAACATCTCCCAGGGAGCTGACCGGATCCACGAGTACACCACCCGCTTCAACTGCTTGCTCCGCTACGCACCTGCGTCTTGCGTGAGTTCCGAGAAGGAAAAGATGTACTACTACAGGAAGGGACTTCAGACCAAGATCAGGTTGGCTCTGTCAGGGAACAAGAGCTACACTCTGCGTGAGCTGATTGACCGCTGTATTGAGATCGAGAAGGATCGCATGGAAGCACGACTGGAATTCGAGGCCCAGAACAAGGGAAAGAAGCGCCGCTCTGAGGGACCCGCTCGCGCTGCTCCACCCCAGAGACAGCGAACGGGTGCACCTCCGCCTTTCCGAACCCGCCAGGGACCCTCTTCGGGAACGAGCCGTGGTGGTACCAACAGCAGCAACTATCACCGCCCCGCTCAGACCTACCCTGCGCCGACTCGAGCTGTGCAGAACACACCCGCCCCCGCTACCAACACGCCAAGGACAAGCAATTGGAAGGCTCCTGCGACAGCTACAGCAGGCAGTGCGCCCTTCACTTGCTTCGGATGCGGAAAGCCTGGACACCGTGTGGCTGTGTGCCCCGACCTCAACCGTGCACCAGCAGCTGCACAGGGCACACCAAACCGGGGATCTGCTACCCGAGGAAGACTGAACCACATGACCGCTGAGGAAGCTGAAGCTGCACCTGATGCTGTGTACGGTACGTTCCTAGTTCAGGGTAACATGGCTACAGTTCTGTTCGATTCGGGAGCTACATGTTCATACATTTCATCTGCATATGCACGAAAGCATAACATACCTGTAACCCCGAGAGCAAACCTCATCCTAACTAGCTCGCCCTTAGGAACCTTCAGAAGCGTTCACATATGTAGAGGAGTGATAATCACTATCGAGGGACTTGACTTTCGAGCTGACCTAACCCTACTACCCTCCAATAGCTTAGATGTCATCTTAGGCATGGACTGGCTAACCAAACACCGGGGAGTGATATCTTGTTCACCTAGATATGTTCAGGTAACCCACCCTTGGGGAACAGCTGTCCGATGTGTACCCCAAACCGAGAGAGTCCAAGCCCTCCTATGTGCCCTGGAGACTAAAGCAGATAAGACAGAGCTGACATTCAGGGATGTGCCAGTAGTCTGTGAATACAATGACGTATTTCCAGAGGAGTTGCCAGGAATGCCACCTGATAGAGATGTGGAGTTTGTTATAGAGCTGATGCCAGGGACTGCACCGATTGCCAAAAGACCCTACAGAATGTCGGCTGATGAGTTGAAGGAACTCAAGAAGCAGCTGGGAGAATTACTGGAGAAGGGCTTCATTAGGCCAAGTGCTTCGCCCTGGGGATCTCCTGTTTTGTTTGTCAAGAAGAAGGATGGCACGATGAGGATGTGCATTGACTACCGGAATCTGAATGCGGTTACAGTCAAGAATAAGTACCCATTGCCCCGCATCGATGATCTGTTAGATCAATTGAGTAAGGCCAAGTACTTCTCAAAGATCGATCTCCGATCAGGGTATCATCAGATGAAGATCAGGGAAGAAGATATCCCGAAGACTGCATTTGTCACTAGATATGGACAGTATGAGTGCACAGTAGTCTCATTTGGACTCACTAATGCTCCAGCATACTTCATGAACATGATGAACAAAATCTTCATGAATGAGCTAGACAGATTTGTGGTAGTATTCATTGATGATATATTGGTTTATTCAGCCACAAAAGAGGAACATGAACATCATCTGAGGACCGTATTGGAGAGGTTGTCTCGCAACCAGCTATACGCCAAATTCTCCAAGTGCGAATTCTGGCTTGAGGAAGTTGCTTTCCTTGGACACGTACTGTCAGGAGAAGGAGTCGCAGTAGACCCAGCCAAAATAGAAGCTGTGAAAGAGTGGGAACAACCCTGTAATGTGTCAGAAATCAGAAGCTTTTTGGGACTTGCAGGATACTATCGCAGATTTATTGAAAATTTCTCCAAGATTGCAAGGCCCATGACCAACTTGCTGAAGAAAGAGAACAAGTTTATATGGACTCCTGAATGCGAGAAGAGTTTTCAGACCTTGAAGGAGAAGCTCACTACTACACCTGTACTAGCCCTGCCCGATATTCACAAGGATTTTGTTGTATATTGTGATGCCTCTCGGCAAGGTTTGGGCTGTGTACTAATGCAAGAAGGAAGAGTGATAGCTTATGCCTCAAGACAGTTGAAGGAGCATGAGCAGCGATACCCGACTCATGACCTAGAACTTGCAGCCGTGGTACATGCACTCAAGATTTGGAGACACTATCTGATAAGCAACAAGTGCGACATCTACACTGACCACAAGAGCCTGAAGTACTTCTTCACACAGGAAGATCTGAATATGAGGCAACGCAGATGGCTGGAACTCATCAAGGACTATGATCTTGAGATCCATTATCACCCAGGAAAGGCTAATGTTGTCGCTGATGCACTTAGCCGCAAAAGCTACTGCCATACCCTCATCACCAACTCTATGCCGCCTGAGCTCAGGAGAGAGTTTGACGCGTTCCAGCTCGAGGTAATCTCCTATGGCATGCTAAATGAGCTTCGCGTCGAGTACAATCTCACCTCACGGATCCGTGAAGCACAAAAGAACTGTCCTGAGATAGACTATATCCGTGGTTTGATGAAGCTGGGAAAAGGCCCCGAATACCGGGAAGATGAGCAGGGAACTGTATGGTACAAAGATAGAATCTGCGTACCGACGGATTCAGCGATACGAGAAGAGATTCTGTCAGAAGGGCATGACTCCAAATATTGCATTCACCCAGGGTCAGCCAAGATGTACCATGATCTAAGGAAACACTTCTGGTGGGAGAATATGAAGGCAGACATTGCAGGGCATGTAGCCCGATGTGACACTTGCAGCAGAATCAAGGCCGAACATCAACGACCAGCCGGCCTACTACAACCCCTCGCAATTCCAGAATGGAAATGGGAATGCATTTCGATGGATTTTATCATTGAGTTACCCCGCACCGAGAAGAAACACGATTCGATTTGGGTGATAGTCGACCGTTTGACCAAAGTCGATCACTTCATTCCCATCAGCATTGGCTATGATGCCGAACGGCTGGCGGATTTATACATAACCCACATTTTGAGACTACACGGGGCACCCACAAGCATAATATCTGATCGAGGCTCACAATTCACGTCTCGATTCTGGCAGGCCTTGCACAAATCCATCGGAACCAAGCTGGACTATAGCACGGCTTATCACCCACAAACTGACGGTCAAACAGAAAGAGTGAACCAAATTCTCGAAGATATGCTCCGAGCTTGTGTGATAAAATACAAGACCAGTTGGGAAAGCTGCTTACCCCACGCTGAATTCTCGTACAACAACAGCTACCAATCAAGCCTCAAGATGTCACCGTTTGAGGCATTGTATGGGAGACCCTGCAGGACCCCACTAATGTGGTCAGAACCCGGAGAGAGAGCCTTCTTTGGCCCTGCTAAGATTGTAGAAGCAGAGGAAGGCGTAGCACAAGTCAGAGAAAATTTGAGAATTGCACAGAGTAGGCAAAAGAGCTATGCAGATAGAAGACGTAGAGAGCTTGAGTTCAAGGTTGGAGATTATGTCTACCTCAAGGTATCTCCACTTCGTGGCACCGTCAGATTCCACGTAAAAGGGAAATTGGCACCAAGATATGTTGGGCCATACAAGATCTGTAAAAGGGTTGGAAAGCTTGCTTACAAGCTGGAACTACCGGAGGAATTATCTGGAGTACACCCCGTGTTCCATGTCTCGCAATTAAGGAAGTGTTTGAAGCTTCCCGAGGAGCAAGTTCCTACGGATGCAGTAGACCTGCAAGACACACTTGAATACAAGGAACATCCGATCAAGATCTTGGCACAGGATACAAAGGAGACTCGAAACAAAACCATTCCGATGTGCAAAGTACAATGGAGCAATCACACTGAAAGGGAAGCTACGTGGGAGAAAGAATCGGACTTGCGGATTATGTTTCCTTACCTCTTCGATGGGTACGTTATCTCTGAATCTCGAGGTCGAGATCCTAATGAGGGGGGAGGACTGTAACAACCCTAAAAATCCACACAATCTAAAAATCCCAACCAATTAAAATTTTTCATTTATTTATTGTGAAAACCCATTTTTCTTGTGCAAGCATATAGGTTTCATTATGAAATTGGTAAATAAAGGAGTGTAGTTTGCATTTTAATTCCATTCACATAGAATAATAACTTATGCATCACATTTGGGATTTATTGCAATTTATGTTTGTATTTACTCAATATTTAAAATGGGCAATATATGTATATATACACTAAATTGAAAATAGAAAAGGAGAAAGAGAGTTAGGCCAGCCATTCGTTTCGGCCAGCCGGGTCACTAAGCCAGCCCAAGCCAGCCCGACCTTCCTCTCCTCATCTCACCGCGCGCGGCCCACGTCGCGGCTCGGCAGCGCACGCGCACGACCGGCACACACGCGCTCGCGCTCGCACTCGCTGCCAACCCGGCCCCGCCTGTCAGCCGTTCTCGCCCCCCCACTGTTCTTCTTCCTCACGAAGGCGACGCGCCTGCCGGGGGTGTCGCGCGAATGGCGTGACCCCGGTCCCACAGCCGACAGCATGGCAGAGCCCTGACCCCGCTGTCCCCCTCCTGTCCCCTCCTTTCTTGGCCGCCAAGCGAACCCGCGCCCATCCGGAGCCCTAGATCCACTCGAGCCACGGCCCTTCGATCGGCCGAGCGCAATCAGGACCGTTCGCCATTGGAGCTGGCCAAGCTCGCCTATAAATTGGAGCACCCCGAAGCCTTACCCTCATTTCCCCTCACCGCCACCGCAGCACAGACCGGCACACCGCACCAAACCGAGAGAAAGAGAGCGTAGGAGAAGGGCGGAGCAGAGGAGGAGAAGCTGCCGGAGCGCCGCCGCCGCGGAGCACGCCGGAGCCGGACACGGAGGAGAAGCCCGAGCTGCGGACGAGGAGCGGCACGGCACTGCGATCGCTCTACACGGCTCCGACTCACCACTGCACCGCCATCCTAGCTTCACCGACACCACGGTGAGCCATCGCACGCCATGTCCGAGCCTTGCCCTGCTTTTGCCATGGCGTTCCACCCTCGGGACGCGCAGGCACGAGCCCTTACCGGCTCGGGAAGATCACCTGCACCATGCACTCATTCGACCGGCCGAAACCCCCGGACTACAAGCTTGCTAGACCGAGAACGCAGCACGACGCGTTCTCGGCGGAGCGCGCTCACCACCGACGCGTTCCGACGCCGAATCACCCGTTCCGAGCAATCCGACTAGCACCCGTATAGGTTAGAGCATCGTGGAGCACCGCCACGACCCCCTTGAGCTAGCTACGCGGATCTAAGCGCTAGAGGAAGCCTGAATCGCCTTGGCCGCGTGCGCCGCGACCTTACCGGAGCGCCGCCGCGAGCCGTCGCCAAAAGAAGGTCATGCCATGGCTAAAGTTCGCCACCAGATTGTTGTATGCCTCTCTGGCCTCACCAATTTGACAAGACCGCATTCGACTGAACCAATACTTGGTCGTAGCCGCGATGCCGCCTTCCGCCGTCGTCGGCGACACGCCGCCGCCACAACCGAGCACCTTGGAAAGCTCGGTAGCCAAAATTGGTAGTTGGTATACCATCGCCTTAGACCCTGGACGCGTATACATCTCCTAGAAGACCTCCTTAGCCCCGCCGAAACCTCACAGTCGCGACGACATCGCCGCCGACACGTTCCGCCTCGCCTAAGATCCGTTCCGAGTACCCCCGGTCGCCTCGCGCTGCGGAGAAAGGCCGCCGAGGTTCGCCAAGTCTGCCTCGGCACCGCCGCTAGAAAGTCGAGCCCTGCCTTGCCGAAATATGGTCATCGCCGCCCTGTCATCGTCCGCCGCACCGGAGAGACACCGCCGCCTTGAACAGACGCCCTGGAACCCTGCTAGCACCGAATCTCCGATTCGCCCGAGCCTCCCCAGGAGAGCTCGGGAGAGCAGCACCCTCGGCGCACCAAATGTCCGATTCGCCCGAGCCTCCGCAGGAGACCTCGGGAGAACGGCACCCTCGGGCGCCCAAATTTCCGATTCGCCCGAGCCTTCCCAGGAGAGCTCGGGAGAGCGGCACCCTCGGGCGCCCAAATTTCCGATTCGCCCGAGCCTCACCGGGAGAGCTCGGGAGAGCAGCCCCTTCGGCGCCCACATTTCCGATTCGCCCGAGCCTCCGCGGAGACCTCGGGAGAACGGCACCCTCGGGCGCACCGAATCTCCGACTCACCCGAGCCCCCCCGGGAGAGCTCGGGAGAGCGGCACCCTCGGCGCCGCGAATTTCCGATTCGCCCGAGCCCCGCCGAGGTACGCCGAACTATGCCGAGCCCCGCCGAGCTACCACCGACCACCGCCGAACTATGCCGAGCTCCGCCGAGATACCCCCAAACACAGCCGAGCTACCACCGACCACCGCCGAGCCACGCCGAGCTACGCCAACTCCGGCAACTCTCTGGGAACCAGCATCGAACACCTGGTGGGGCGACCATCGGGTCTGTGTTCTGTTGAGGCGCCACTTGCCGCACTACTGGACCCGCGCGCCACGTGGACCAATCCCGAGCTGCCCCTATTAACCAAACAGTTTTCTCATTTTCAGAAAATAGGATAATCTTCGGAAATTCATAACTTATTCATACGAAGTCCAAAAATTGCGCACCATATATCAAAATTCTCAGAAAAATGAGATCTACAATCTAAGACTGTGTTTGTGTGCATTTGACTCTTTATTTTATTGGATTTTTCTGAAATACTCTATAGGAGTCGCTGACGCGACTATTTCGTGTTTGATTTCAGAGATGGAGGAGGATCTGACTAAGGAAGACGACCACGAGTACTTCCAAGAGCTAGGAGACGACTACGAAGGTGCCATGTCCCACCAAATCCTTAGATCCTATTACGCATTGCAAATGACATTGTTGCTATTGCTTTATGATTATGTATGGATTGGTTGCATGGTAGTATATTTGAATTCCCTGCCTTGATAAGACTTTACCCTGCTGTCCGCTGCTAGGTTAGCTGCTGCTTAATTTACTGTTACTCTTCCACTACCTTCTACTTGCTATATGCTATGTGGTGGAATTGGGACGGTGTATAACTGATTATAACTACTGGGAGAGAGTGCTGCGTGCGTCTTGGGTGCGTGGTGAGGGTTGATGTCGACCAAGTGGGATGTGAGACGAGCCCATGGGGCAAGTCGTGCCGGGGGTGCAACCTGGACATCCCCAAGCGAGATACCTGTGGCGGGTAAAGTTGTTGAGGAGGTTCCGGGTGGGATAGCCTTGGTGGTTTGAAGCCCGTGGACGGAGGTGCTGTGATAGCACGGGGAGAGTATCCCCTAAGTGGAGATGCCTGCTTGGTCAAACCTAGGATGGACTAGTTTCAGGTTCATGGGAATCCTTTTCTACTCACTCGCTTCTGATGGGCGGGAGACGGCTGGACTACTTGGTAGGACGGTGCCACTACTGCTAGGTTGAAAGGTGATAAGGGTGGGCGGAGACGGTCGATGGGTTCCCGTTCCGTTCTAGATGCACAGTACCACTGGATGGGCCCGGTACTGTGTCTCCCAGTCTCAGCATAACGGTGTAGGATCCGGAATATCCCAGGGCTGAGTGGTAGGGTGGCATCGACCTAGGCAAGCAAGCACCCGGAATTCTGCCTAGGTGTTTGCGCAACACCTATGATGGCTAATCTTGTGGGTAGTGAAACCTCTGCAGAGTGTACGGTTGATCGATCGATACATATGCCAACCTGTTGGCTATGGACCTTTCCTGTGAAGCTTCTACTAGTGTAGTGAGTGTTCTCTTCTCCCCCTGGATGACATTTTTCCGGCAGTGTACCCGTTGTGGTAGTGTGCCGCTGAGATAGGCCCGAGAGGGAGTTGGGCCTGTCGAATGAGAGTGAGGTGTGGGTATGTGAGGTGTGGTGATGGGAAAAGGGATGATGGTGTTAACTGGTGATAAAACTTGACTAATTAAAACATTGATTACAGCTGCATAGGAAAACCTCAGCCTATAGGTCTGCTTGTATAGCCTTGCATCCACTTTCCACAAAGCAAATGCTGCATAGGTGGGCTCCGTGGCCAGTACAAATCGTACTGATAAATTTGCTGTCAGGTGACGAGAATGAGTACGACTTCGAGGAAGATGATGACGAGGAATAGGGTCACGTGCTACACTCAAGTTGGCCGTGAAGGATGAATCGCTTCCGCATCTTCTAAAGCTTCTCTGATTGTTGATTCCGCCAGTGTGGCGATGTAATAAATATTTATGTAAGACTTATTTACCGTTGTATGGATCCTGGTGGCAACTGAGATATGGGTAATTTCATGGATTGTCCCAAGCAATCTGTTGAATTACAATTCGAGCCTGTGGATTTCCCTTCGTGGAAATCGAGGTCGTTTCACTATACCCAAGCACCATGCCTACGTATACAGAACCTACCTAGGCCCCCCCGGGTCCCTGACCCTACGGATCAACAGGTAAGAGGCCTGGGCATACACAAAGGCATGATGAACCGCCACCTCAATATATCTCTATTTCTATACATGTAAATGTTATGATGCTTCTAGGCATAGAGTTCTACATGAGAATAATATGTTATATAAACTATATTCTAGTTCATATTCCATACTATTAACATTAGAACCATATTCTAGTTCATATGAGGACAAAATGACATCGAGACTATAGAATAGTTCATATATCATTTTATCAACAAAAAAACCATAAGAACCATACTCTAGTTCATATGCAAAACAATATGGATAAAGTTGGGACAAGGACTTGGAGAACAAATCTTGCTTATTCATACTCAGTCTTCTCCTATGAGCCAAGCCCTCCAAGGTAGCTTCACCTAGCTCCTTACTAGTATAAGATAACTCAAACAAATAAACACTAGGATTATCTGCAAGCGGACAGATACCGATGTAGCACTTCACCCGGGAGTATTCCAGGTATCGTTATTTATATTTTACCACAGGGAAAACGGGATGACTAAAATCTAGACTTAACCCCTAAGCTGCTATCAAGGACGGAGAAAATAGGTGATAAAGGAGATTGCTAAGGCTTCTAGTTCTAATCCTCAAAAGATATGATATGATTGTTCTCAAGGGGTATTACTATAGGAATACACCACAAAGGGTAAATTCCTTAGCAAAAGAAACCTACGGTCCTACTGACGGGAGGTGAACTATGTAAGATTCAACAAGGCTAGGTCACCCTCGCGATCTACAACCGATCCGGACAGTATAGGGCATTTGCAAGCAAATATAATTTAAACACCACGCTTAAACTATAAATAACTACTTCAATCAAGGAGCTACCAAGACTAAAGCACTCAAAAGAATCATAAACCTTATGAACAATAATAGCAACGTTACTCACTTGGATTAGAAGTTGAACTCCGAAGAAATCTTCAGAAACAAGCCCCAAAGAAGGACTTGAATCCGCGGGTACAAGTCGTAGAGCAGTCACGGACAGGCTGTCACACCCGGTTTTAGGACAAAACCAAATGCACACCATATGAGAGCCCAAGAAGTCAAATCTCTCATATAGTCACAAATGAGGATCAAAATCAAATGATAATACTTAATACATAACGTATTATTATAAAGAAATACAACCTTAAATAGTGGACAACGGGAACACTCCGTTCTTCAGGCAAAGACTCCAATTCCATAGGGACAACTGACTGGTTGATCACAAGCCTAAACTCCTTCAGGCGCAGGCAATCTTGTACCCATCCGGGATTTTTGTCCAAAAATGAAAAGTAAAGCAAGCGTGAGTACTCCACGTACTCAACAAGTATAACACAGGGTTATGAAGCTCAAAAGGCTGACACTGGTTTACTGCGGTTAGCATTTTTATTAAGTCAAGAATTTAGCATTAGATTGTAATATATTATGCTTAAGCCACAAACCATACCCACATGATCATATAAGAATTCCATTATTCCATGTAACCATCATCATCGTCATTGACATCATCATCATTGTCACCTTCCGAAGTCCATATCATCAGTATCCAACTATTCCGTTCAGTTTTCCGGGCCGCTCGTGACCGTGAGCACGGCTGTTATAACAGTTTTACACTCTGCAGAGGTTGTACACTTTCACCATGAGTCGTGCTGCCCATATGCCCGGGTTAATTACTCCCATAACACTTCCAAGGTGAACGGGCAGGGTGCACTATGAAATCTTTCAAGAGTCCGTCTAACAAGTTAAGGCCGCTAGGGTTACTCGCCAGGAAGATGTAGGAACCCCCCTTTCAATATGGCACAATACCATCTCAGCTATACTCATATTTATAAGAACAGGAGCTGTCCTATACCCAAACTGACAAGCCCATTCTGCGCCATAAAGGTAACCTCTAACAAGCTAGACAAGATCCCCATACTAAATTAAAGCCAGAGCCATGTAGCCCTCACGGTTGTACTGTAAGTCCCAGCTTTTACCAACAGATAAGTTCTAACGGAGAACCAAGGGCGTCATGTTCAAAACCATGAGCTCTCTTGCCCTAAAGTCCATTTATTCATCAACGATCTTCACCATTGTTCCAGATAATCATTTATCATTATTTGATCATGTATCATTATGTTAAGCACTAGCATCTCTAACCATATGCAATTAACCCATATGAATTAAGAATCAAAGTATCAATCTCTAGGATGTCCTTAGGGTTGACAGTATTAGACACATGCACATGATTAAGTAATTAAAGTGAATAGGTAACAAAGAGGGTCCCATGCTATACTTGCCTTTTCATGAACTCTTGCTGGTCCTACTGGTTACCAAAGTGTTGATCTTGATCACCGTCGAAAAGCTCACCGTCTACTCGATAGATCACACATCACATATAGACATCCATAGGCATTCATGCACGAGCAAACAAGATTATAATTAGGAACAGTACACCAACAGTGATAAAACAAAATAAATTGTTTATAAAAATATTCTACGTCTCTCTACGATAACATAGACGCGAAGTTCATGAAAATCGGAGCTAAAATGGAAAAGATATGAATTAAACGGTGTTTTCCTATAGCACTTTAATTAATCAATATTAGACAGAAAATCAGATGTTGCGAATATGTCTAGCAGAGGTATAAATTGATAGATTATCAAATTATGAATCTAACGCAATTTGAACGGATCAAATCGGAGTTAAAACGACGATTTTATAAGAGAAATAGTGCAATGGCATTCTTGTAAATAGCTGAAGTGAATTTAAACCGTTTTAAATCATTTTCCCCGGAGAAAAAAATACGTTTTCAAAATAGCAAAACATATTCTGCTGAATGTGCTTTGGACTGCGCGTTCTATTACCGGAAAGAGGAGGGGCTCTTTATGAAGTTTGCCATCGAAGGGGTATCGGCCAATGAGGGCCGTAGGATTAGAAACGGGTGGCATCCGGAATAGAAGGGAGAGAGAGAGAACTGCCGTCGCCTGCTACAAACCAGCCGCGGCGGAACGCCATTGCCGGCAGCCGGAGGCTCACCGGAGCTCACAGTACTGGCGCTAAGGGTCACGAAGCACTGATCCGAGGGCACCGGGAGAATTAGTACGCGACTGCGAGTCCGCCAAGAGCCAAAACACGTCCTGGGAAGGAGCCCGGAGCTGCGGCTTTCATGGCCGGCAGCCATGAGTTCGCTGGTGCATGTGGCTAGGGCCCTAGAGGCTACTAATCGCGGAATTGAAGGAACGGGAAGGAAGAGGAGGTCGCGGGGAAACTTACTGTGGTGTCAAATCGGACGGGGAAGGACGCGGAGACAGCCGGCAACGAGACGGGCGGGGCGGCTTCTCCGGCGAGCGCAGTGGATGGGGCTGCGGTCACGAAAACGGCACGGGGAACGGCTCTGCGAGTGCGTCTTGACCTCGCGAAGCCGACTGGGGAGAAAATGGCGCGAGAGGTGGTCTCTAGAAGGGAAAACGCGAGCTCGCGCGCTCTGCGTTTGCGGGGCAGAGAAGAGGAGGCAACGAGGGAAAACTGGAGGGCGGGGAAACACCCTATGGTGCACGAACGCGCAGGAAGAAGAGACTGGGGCACCGGCTTGGAACGTGGGTGCGGGCGACGGCATCTTGGCCGGCAGTTGCGGGCACTCTGCGCCGTTCGTACAAAGGAGCGGGGAGGTTGGGGATGAAGGCGCTGACTGGTGGGACCTTGAGGTCAGTGGCTGGAAGAGAGGGAGGCGGTATGGGTAGTTGCTGCCGCTCGGGTAGGCTGGAAACAGGCCGAGAGCAGAAGCAGAGGGAGGGAAAAAGATTCTCTCTTTTTTTTCTCAATTGATTTTTCAAATCATTTTCAAACTTTAATTTCCAAAACCATTTCAATACTTTTGATCCTTGAAACAAAATCAGCATCACAAAAATAATTATGCAGGGGCATGAGTGCCTCAAACATATATATACGTTATAATTGATTTTAATTTTATAAAAAAATATTATTGTTCCCCTATGTTTGATGCTTCAAAGAAATGCATTATAAAATCAATTTCAACTATTTTGGAAAAACTCAAAATTTAGGGTGTTACACAGGCCGGCAACTCCCCCAACTATCTTCAGCTCTACTACCACACCACTTCTGGAACAAGAATAGCCCTAATCTGGAGAGACTACAAGGCTAATCTTCTATTTGATGCTTGGCTCTAGATCCTATCTTGGGTTTCTACTTCTTTATAGATATGTCGGTGGATTTCTGAAACCCTGGATTGATTTCTCTCTGGATCATATGAAACCCTGGGGGGTCTAGGGCTGCTTATATAGGCCGGTGGGATGAACCGTAGCCCTTGGATCAAACCGACTTCGACGGGCGGTGAAGATTGCTCTAAAAATCGGGTTGTGGGTCCACGTCGAAACACACACGGGAAGGACTCCCTGACAGGTCGACAGACATGTCAGGGAGGTCGACCGACCCCCTCTGGTTGACAGGTGGGTCCCGCTTCCTCTGGTGAGTCTCTGGTGTTCTCTAGAATATTCTCGATCTCCTTTCGCGGTGGAATTCGATATTTTTCTCTGTGATGTGGGTCCTTCTTGATTCTTTTCCTGTATAGTCCCTGAAAAACACAGATTCACCAAAACTCGTGGAATTCTGTCAGTTTAAACCCTATTCTAGGTGTTGGCTCTGATTTATATCCCTTTTCATGATTGGTTGACGGATAAAATCATACAATAACTACCGTCAACAAGCTCCCCCACACTAGATCTTTACTCGTCCCGAGTAAAGGATAGAATTAAGCAATCTTAACTTTAGGACTAAACATCAGCATTTCACCATTCCTAGTCATACCTGTACTGCGGGATTCATTGTGTCTACCAAGAAACTTTGAGCGGTTGAAGAATAGAACAGCCAGAAACTGATCACCTTCCTCTATCAATCAAGTTAGTTGGAGGTTTTTGAATATTTTTTGAAAATAAAGTATAGCTTACCTTCTCCTTCTTTGTAGTACTCTCATGTCACTCATATGTGGTGGTGCTAATCCTTACCAAGGCATAGATGATGTTGCCTTCTCTGTTGCCTACTTCTAAAGCTTATGTGGAGCTAAGGCAGGGGTAAAGTGAAAACATACTTGTATTGCATATATTGTAAAGTCAAAACAAGGATCCAAGGAGAAAGATGTCATACTCTTAGATCAAAATGTGCATGTGTGTGGAATATATGGTGGCTTAATCTAATTCTACTATGCTCCTTTTTGAGGATTCTCTCTCTCTTTCTCTTTTGTAGGACAACATCGGCTATCTTTCTTTTCTTTTTCTTTCTTTTTTTCAGGCGGGCATCTGAGTGCCCATTGTTTTGGCATTCCGGACACTTGTCCATTTTTACCTCTCAGGCGGGCATCTTTGTACCCATTGTTTTCCCTCTTCTCACACTTTTGCATAGCCACATGCCTCTTCTCTGCATACTTTGAGAGATGATAACAAGAACTTTGGAGCATTTATTCCTAAATTATTTTTGTGCCTCCTCCAATATCAGAGTGAAACATTTTGGGTGGAAGGCATGTTGTTGCGTATTCTCAGTGTAGGAATAGCAGATATATGTGGAGTGTATGTGATCTTGATCTTGGGAGCATGATAAATTTCTCAACAAGGGACACTCAATTTAACAAAACTCAAAGCAATAGCAACTAGTAAATGTAGAAGGTTGATTCTATCCTATTTTTGGCTCTGGTAGGTAAATGCTTTTACTACAAAGGAGAAGCACAGCTATTGGTTTTAAGTTTTGCAAATAAAATTCTCCAACAACTAGATATCAAGAATCAAGCTTTTATTATTCTTACTATCTCGTATTCCACAACAACTTAAGCAACATGGGTCCCTAATTTTAAGTTCCCAACAGCAGCAAGACTTCCAGGAAAAGTGTTATGCATGTCTATCCTTAAGTCAAGGCTACTCAAGTTAATCCTTTCATGTTTTAAAGTTGCATAACCATAAGATTTTCAATTCAGTGCAAAACAGCAAACGGCGTACGAGAAAATAGAAAGTTCAAGGTGCGTATCTGACCGTGGACGAAGCTCACGGTGAGACGGTGCTTGGGTGGATCGGCTGACCTAGGGCAGGGGTTGGCCGACCCTTCCTGGTGGCCGTTCGTGCCCTGTCTCGTCGTGCGTGATCTGTGCATCGGTTGCTTCTGTTTTGGTGTACTTTCGTCTTTGGTGTTCGTCATTCCATCATGTGCTCCTCCCCCCACACTTGTTTCCTATTTTTCTTTATGCACAACAAAGTGGAGACAAACACAAATATATCCAAGCGAGATAATATTGACTCAAACTGACTTTTATTAATAGGGCACTTTTATTACACAAGATACTCAAACTAAAACAAACTAAGCAAACTAAAATGAACTAATCGAGCTAAAACGAACTAAACGAACTAAGGGTGCCCTGTTCTGAGAGAAGAGCTCAAACTTGATCTCTAATTCCCTACGCTTTCCTTCTTTCAGATCAATTCTTAGGTTGGTATTGGCCAGAGTTCTAGCAGGAGCCTATTCTGATTTTCTATGATCTCCATCCTGCGTGTCGTCTCCGCTATCTGCTGCTGGAGCTCTGCTGTGGTAACCTTGGAGCGCTTCCGTGGAGGTTGGTCTCCACGTGGTGCATCCTTGGGTGGCACAAACTTGACCTTGGCCGGGTCAGCACGGACTCCGTCGAAGGTTGGGCGAGAGGTGTACTTGGCACATGTAACATTGCCATCCTTGTCGAGCTTCACCTTCGTCAGCGTCTCGTTCGGCTTCGGCGGCAAGAGCTTGACATCCTTTGGGAGCTTGATGATCGGTTCCTTCCGTGGAGCGTCCTTCAGGTAGAGGGTCACCGGCGGTGATGGAAGGGTTGTTCTAGCACAAGCACGAAAGGATTGCTCATGCTGGCGAGGCTGGTTTGGCGGAGCAATGGTGAGAGGCCTTGCAGGGATGATGGCTTGGGAGTCGTCAGCAGGAACCTTGCTTGGATCCATCCCGTAGGGGATGATCTTGTTGTCGGCCATGGGAGTCTTGGAGGAGAGCTCGTAGGCACGAGGAAGAAGATGGCTTGGACGAGATGAGATAGGAGGCTAGCAGGGGTTGGTAATATAGTCGCCCGGCGGGCGCTAGGGTTTCGGAATTGACCCTACGAGCTTACGGCGGCGGCGGATGGCCTAACAAAAACGAAAGCTGGAAAATATGCGAGAAGAGACCCGAAGTTTCACGTCACAAAAAGGTGGCGGATTCTTGAGGCATAAGGGGGTCGGCCGACCCACAGGGCAGGTCAGGCGACCACCCCCTATGCCCATTTGTCTCCGGTCTCTTCGTGCGACTTTCTCGCGATATTTAGTTTCCAAAAAATGGACTTTCCCTCGCGGGAAGGCAAAAAGAAGGTTTAGGCCCTAATATACATGGTAAATTAATAAATTCAATAATATCTATTTCCTCTGGGCCTTTAATTGGTTCTATAAAGAGTTTGAGGTGGTGACCATTTACCTTGAATAACGTACCTTCGTTGGTTTGAAGTGTGACCACTCCATGGGACGAAGTGTTGATCACCTTGAATGGTCCTTCTAATTTGCTTCGTAGCTTTCTGTGGCCGAATAACTTCATCCTGGAATTAAAAAGTAATACTGATCTCCGGGTGTGAAGTCCTTCTTCTTCAACCTTTTGTCATGCCATCTCTTGGTTCTCTCTTTGCAGATCTTGGAGTTGTGATATGCTTTCTCACGCCATTCATCTAGTTCAGAGAGTTGCATCTTTCTTTTTATTCTTGTAGCATCCAGGTCGATATTCTGTCTCTTGATTGCCCAGTGAGCCTTGAACTCAAGCTCTACTGGCAAGTGACAGGTCTTTACATAAACAAGCTGGTATGATGACATTCCAATTGGTGTCTTGTAGCCTGTTCTATAAGCCCACAGTGCTTCTGGTAGTCTGTCTCTCCATGCTGTTCCCATTTCGTTGACCGTCTTCTGAAGAATATTCTTGATTTGCTTGTTTGATGTCTCTGCTTGCCCACTTGTCTGAGGATGGTATGGAGTGGCAATGTTGTGACGGACCCCTCGTTTTGCCAAATATAGTTGAAATCTCTTGTCGATGAAGTAGGATCCTCCATCACTGATTACTATCCTTGGATTACCAAATCTTGGAAATATTATTTCTTCGAACATCCTCTTTGAGCTTCTGGAATCTGCAGCTTTGCATGGCATAGCTTCTACCCATTTTGAGACGTAGTCTACTGCCACCAAAATGTACTCACACTGCTTTGACTTTGGAAATGATCTCATGTAGTCAATTCCCCAGACATCAAAAAGCTCTACTTGGAGGTTGTTGACGAGGGGCATGGCATCCCTTGAATTGATGTTTCCATGTCGTTGGCATGCCCCGCACCTTTGGATGAAGCTTTTCGTGTCATCATACATGGTAGGCCCAAAGAATCCACTTTTTCAGATCTTTGCATGTGTGCGAAATGTGCCATAATGACCTCCATATGGTGATGAGTGGCATCTTTCAATGATTTTGATCCCATCTTCCGCTGGTACACATTTCCGGAGTAGTCCATCTGAACATATCCTGAAGAGGTATGGCGGGTCCCACATGTGTTGTCGACCCTCGTAGATGAGCTTTCTTTTGTCCTCCCCTGGTGGTACATATCCTGCAACCATAAAATTTACAATATTTGCGTACCAGGGGTCGGATCGGGTGATCCGATAGAGCATGTCGTCCCTCATCGAGTCGTTGATGGGCATTTCCTGCATATTCTCAAAATGCATTCTAGACAAGTGATCTGCTACACAGTTTTCTACTCCCTTTTTATCTTTTATTTCTAAGTCAAATTCTTGGAGTAGCAAAATCCATCTTATCAATCTAGGTTTAGCATCTTTCTTAGTGAGCAAGTATTTTAAAGCAGCATGATCAGTGTAAACAATAACCTTAGCTCCAACTAAGTAAGATCTAAACTTATCAATAGCAAAAACAACAGCCAGGAGTTCTTTTCCAGTTGTTGCATAATTAAGTTGTGGTCCTGTCAGAGTTTTGCTAGCATAAGCAATAGCATGATGCTTTCTATCTTTAGTTTGTCCCGAAACTGCCCCCACAGCATAATCACTAGCATCACACATAATTTTAAAAGGTAAAAACCAATCAGGGAGTTGAATGATTGGTGCAGAGATAAGTGCTTGCTTAAGGGTGTTAAAAGATTTCATACAAGTATCATCAAACTCAAAGGGAGCATCCTTGGCTAGCAAGTTTGTAAGAGGTCTAGCAATATGTGAAAAGTTTTGAATAAAACGTCTATAAAAGCCAACATGACCAAGGAAACTTCTAATTCCTTTAACATTAATAGGTAGAGGTAGTTGTTCAATTACTTCAATTTTAGCTCTGTCTACCTCTATCGTTCTTTCAGACACTAAGTCTTCTAGCACTATTCCTTCTCTAACCATAAAATGACACTTTTTCCAATTAAGGACTAAGTGCTTTTCTTCACATCTTTGTAAAACCTTGTCTAAATTTTCAAGACAATCATCAAAAGTTTTTCCATAAATAGAAAATTCATCTGAAAACTTCCATGATTTCTTCAATCATATCAGAAAAAATAGACATCATGCATATTTGAAAAGAAGCTGGTGCATTACACAATCAAAAGGACATCCTACGATAGGCATAGGTTCCATAAGGACAGGTAAAGGTGATTTTGCTCTGATCATCAGGGTGGATAGGAATTTGATGATATCCAGAATATCCATCAAGAAAGCAAAAGAAAGAGTGGTTTGCCAATCGGTCTAATATTTCATCGATGAAAGGCAAAGGGAAGTGATCTTTCCTCGTTGCCTTGTTGAGTTTTCTATAATCTATGCATATCCGCCATCCAGTGACGGTTCTCTGGGGGATTAACTCATTCTTGCCATTCTTGACAACCGTCATGCCTCCCTTTTCAGGCACAACTTGGACAGGGCTTATCCACTCACTATGCGGCACAGGATAAATAATCTCGGCGTGCAATAGTTTCAAGACCTCTTTCTTCACAACCTCTCTCATCTCATTGTTGAGCCTACGTTGGGGCTCTCGAGATGGTATAATGTTAGGATCAGTTGGAATGCGATGAGTGTGAAGAACAGGACTAATTCCTTTTAGATCTTGGAGTGAATAGCCAAAAGCTAATCGGTGCTTTTTCAAGACAGTGATCAAACGAATGGTCTCTACTTGGGAGAGTTTATCGCTTATGATCACCGGAGATTGCATGTCTCCATCTAGGAAAGCATATCTAAGACCGGCTGGCAATGGCTTGAGCTCAATAGGAGGTTTAGGTGGCACTAGGAATTCATCAAGGGGTAAAGGTTCTGGATTTTCGGCTTCTTCCTTGATGAAGAACTCCTCATCTTCTTCAAGATGGGACTCTTTCAGAAAATCAAGGGCTGCCACTGTGATCTCACTAATTGGATCAGGCTCAGGACATGGCTCAGTCTTAGCATTTAAGGAACGAGTGATGGACAAAGGGAATCTAAAGTTTGGTCCTAATTGAACATGGATTGTCCCTGTTTGCCCTTCTTGAATAAGTCTTCCAATGGGTTGGCCTATCAACAGGTCAAACTCCATGACATCAAAGATATAAAAACTTTGATGGGGCATGGTGTCATTTACCCGGATAGGGAGCACATATAAAATGCCCAAACTTGGAATAATATGCCCGGAAGAACTTTTCAAGAGTTTTGTTGTTGGCATTAGTGGCATGTGCATTGATAAGTCTTGAGCAAATGATGCTGACATGATATTAACATCCACAACTGGATTGTAGAAAGCTTCAAAAGGGCCTTTATGGATTTGGCATTTGATTAAGACAGAAGGTGAATCCAATCGGATCATATCAAAGGAAACTTCTAATTCTTCTAGCCAATCATTGCAGATTATGGCTATAAGCTCTCTTGTGGTCTTTCTACAGAAGGCTACTTTAGGAGGGTCTAAAGGTTCTAAAGATGGTTTCTTGGACTCCTGAGGCTTCTGAATCATATGGAAGTGAGAGGTGTTTCCAAAATCAGAGAAAAGATCATCTTCGATTTCGAGTGTAAAGTCCGAAAGCGGAGTATCCTCCTTTTCCATAGGGTTGGAAATTGGGATAGCTGAGGATTGGGATGTTGATGGTAAAGATTCAGGTTCAGCTACCCTAAGTTCTTCTTCTAACTTCTCCTCGGGTTGGTTATCTAAGATGTTGTCTAGGATCCTTCGTGCTTCAAAATCTGAAATATGTGCAAAAGATCCTCCCGCGGAGTAGTTGAGATGCTTCTTGGATTTTCTTCTTAGACCCACAAAAAAGTGTTGAATGAGAATCAGGTATGGAATGGATAGGTTTGGTCCAGATTTAATAAGATCGTTAAAACGTTCCCAGGATGTGGCCAAAGATTCATTATCTTTCTGTTTAAAAGATAGGATCTTGGTTCTGAGGTTGACAATTTTAGAAAGGGGGTAGAATTCTAGACAAAAGTTAGAATGAAGTGTTCCCCAATCTCCTCCCTCTTTCTCTACGGTTCGGTCATACTAGGTTTTAGCTCTCCCTCTCAAAGAGAAAGGAAAAAGCTTCCACTTTAAGGTTTAATCAGACATGCCCTCTATACGGAGGCAGTCACAGGTCTGTTCAAAATCTCGTAAGTGAAGATGAGGATTATCATCTCCCTCTCCTGAAAAGGATTGGCTTTGGACCATCTCAATCGGACACAGGCGTAGCTCATAGGTAGGGATTTGGATAGGCTTTGAGGATTGCCTAAGCCTATGGCTTGTGCTCGTGGATGCAACATATTTATAGATGGGAGTGGTTTCAATGGCATCCATAAGGATGAAAACAAAAATAAAGAGATAATAAAGGTAAAAGTATGAATACAAGGTTAAGATAGACTCTAGATGTTTCAACCGTTTTCCCCGGCAACGGCGCCAGAAATGCTTGTTGGTATAAGATAGTTGACTTGCGGGCCCGGGCGGTCAGTGCCAGTGAGAGGAGAGGGAGGTGGATGCGCGCTGCCCTGCTCTGGATTCGGCTTGCTGCTGGGCTGGCTCGGTCTGGGCCCTGGCCTATTGGGCCCCGCCGGAAAAGAGAAAAGAGGGGGCAAAGGAGAGGCGCCCTGGGCTGTGGCCCAAACAGCAAGGAAGAGGGAGTGAAGAGCAGCAGGCCAATCTGGCCTGCCCGAGAGGGAAAGGTTTAGATTTTTTTAACTCATTTTCAAATAGGTTTTCAATTTAGCTTTTGAATATTTAGCCATCCCAATAAAATGCAAACAATACAAAATAACTTATGAGCAGCATGAATGCATCACATCATGTTTCTAAATTATGGTTACTTTTAATTTCCCCCCAAAAAATATTATCAGCTATATTAAATGCCAAACAAATGCCAAAATAATTCAATTTATCCCTAAATTAAATGTCAAGCCATTACATAAATAAATTCATTTTATTACTATTTAATAAATTGCAAATTTTCGCGTGTTACAATTCTACCCCCTTAAAATAATCTCGTCCTCGAGATTAGTTAGTGCTTACTTAAAAAGTTAGGGATACGACTTCCTTAATTCTTCCTCTCTTTCCCATGTTGCCTCGTTTTCTGAAAACCGGTTCCACTGTACCTTGCACAACTTTATAATTTCACTCCTTCTGAATCGCTCTGTGGTTTCTAATATTTTAATTGGGTATTCCCCTCGAATCTGATTAACTGTCGCTGCTGGTGGTGGTTGCATTACTACATCAACACTGATTTTATCTCCTTTGGATGTAGTTAACATAACGACATTTTCCTCACACTGAATAACTGCCTTGTGCTGCTTCATCCAATCCAGATCCAATATAACATCTATTCCGGTTGTTCTTATTACCATAGGGTTCACTTTAAAGTCTACCCCCATTAGAGCAATGCTAACCGAAGGACAATAATATTGAGCTTGCATAGCCCCACCCGATGAATTTACTAATAATGGGTTTTGTAGGGCTAATAGTGGTATACCGTGTATCCTAACAAAACTTTGTGATATGAATGAATGCGAAGCACCGGAATCAAAAAGAACGGTAACGGGGATAGAGTTGACGTTGAACGTACCCATCATAACCTCTGGCGCTTCCTGAGCTGTCTCTGCAGACACATGGTTCACACTACCTTGATTAGACGATTGTTGATGTCTTCCCTTCTGGTTGCTACTCTGGGGAGTCTGCTGGTTCTGCTTCTTGGGACAGTGGTAAGAGAGATGTCCCGATTCTCCACAGGCAAAACACTTGATGGGAGTGCCAAATGTATTGGTCCTGTTGGGGGTCTTGCTAGGGGTAGCTTGCTGAGGAGTCTGAGAGGGAGTCTTCTGCTGTTGTGGTGGAGATGGAGAACGAGACTGGTTCCGATTGCGGTTCCATTGATTTGAAGGCCCTTGGTGTTTCTACTGGAAATTCCGTTGTGGGGCGTTGGGACGCGAACGGTTATTTCTTGTAAAGGTCTGTCCTTGTTTTTCCTCTTGTTACAAGCCATCTCCTTGCGCTTGTTGTCGATCACTATAGTGCGATTCACCAGCTCTTGGAAATTGGGGTAGGTGGTTGTCATGAGTTGGAGCTGCAATCTATCGTGAAATCCCTTGAGGAAGAGACGCTGCTTGTCCTTGTCATTAGCAACATCGTCGGGAGCATACCACGACAATTGAACAAACTGATCATGGTACTCTGGCACAGACATCTGTTCTTGTTTCAAAGCTCTAAATTCTGCCTACTTCAACTCTATCAGACCTTCAGGAATATGGTACGACCTGAAGTTCTCACAAAACTCTTGCCAGGTGATAGCAGGTGCATTATTGGGGGCGACCATACTGGAATGCATCCCACCAGTCTTGAGCAGCTCCTTGCAACTGTCCAGATGCATACAACACCTTCTCCTCATCATTGCATTGCACAATGGTGAGTTGTTTCTCCACGGCGCGAAGCCAATCATCAGCATCCAATGAGTTGGCGGCGTGGTTGAACACAGGTGAATGACCTTTCAGAAATTCTCCTCGCTTATCTCTAGCTTGAGGTTGAGCAGGTTGTGGTCCTCCAGCTGGTTAGTTTTGAATGAACTGCATCATTGTCTCCATCAACTGCGTTTGTGAAGCTATGAGATCTTGAATGCTAGGTTGTGGTGGTGGTGGTGGATTAGCGTTCCTCCTGTTACCGGCCATCTGTTTCTAACATATAAATGAGTTTTAGAATTTTTCTATTATGCAAACACTTGTAAGGCATGAATCTGAATTTCTGGGCGAGATTCGATAACAGTAGCATAGTAAACTGATCATATCTAGAGTTTTAGAAATCAAACGGAGGAGTTCTATATACCGTTGGAAAGCCTGAGAAATTTTCTACAACTGTCATGTGGACCACTTTTCCAGATTCTGATGTTAATTTATCCAAAAACAGACATTAACAGAAACTATCCAGGCTGCCAAACTGCGCAAAAATCTCAACTTGCAACAATTGTTTCTCCCAAACCATACTAGATATTATTGTGATTCTTGAGGCCATGGAAAGAGATGGAAGTCTACTGTTTCCCATAAAAGTTTCATAATTTTTGGATCTACAAAATTAATTAAGCATAATTAATAAGACAGAGAGATCTGAAAAACAGATTTCATGAAAACCAGAATTATTCAACCCAATTATTTATTTAACAATCTTTATACCTTAAATCCTTTAATTAAGAGAATTAGAGACATGCCTATAATCCTAAGCACTCGTTATAAAGAACCAAATCACACATAATTCATAAGCACAAAGCAACTAGCACATAAAATTCACACGCACATAAGACTCGACTCAACTTGACTCACGTCTAAATCATTCTATTATCTAATTGGACTCCTATCTTGATTTTCTTGTCGAGCTTGGGCATCTTTTCTTGATTCTTAAGTTCATTCTCACATTGATAGCCATGCTTGTGGCTTGGCTTCTCCAACACGCTTGTAGGGTAGTTTGGCGATCATGTGCCATCTTCTTAATCATTGACCAAGATGGAGGTAGAATGAGAATAGAATCGAAAATTTTTATAATAGAACAAGGTGAGAAAGCATGAAAGCATGATAGAACTTAGAATTTAGAAGAGAAGCATCAAATTTTCATAATGGAATAAGGGTACGGAAAGCATATAAAATAGCAATTATCAAGGTTAAGGCAGAAAGTATGAATAACGTGAGAAAAGCACATGCTAAAGTGTCCATTCTATCAAGGCTTGCGTCCTACAGTCAACCTATGCTCCGATACCAATTGTCACACCCAATTTTAAGGATAAAATTGAATGAACCAACTTATATGCGCCCAGAGATCAATCACACGCATAAGCGATAAATTACATAGTACCATCATAAGGTTCAATCTATAATGAATAATAATACAGAGTCTTTACATAAATAGCAGCGGACTAATAATTATAATCTTTCGCGAAAGCTCCATATCACAAGGAAGTAATTGACTGGTGAACCACAATCCTAGTAATCCTCAGAGGAGTCATCATAGTCATCTGTTACCCATCCAGGATTTTTATCCAAATATGAAAAATAAAACAAGCGTAAGTATATGTCGTACTCAATAAGAATAGCACGGGTTTATGAGGCTCAAATAAGGCATGACACTGGTTGACAGCGGTTGCTTTTAATTGATCATGTTTTAGCAATTTGAGTAGCAGCAATAGAATATACCAAGGAACAAGATTTGCGTGATCATATAAACATGATAATTAATATGGAATAAACATCAATAGAAACTTCAAATAAATCAATATTAAATTAGTTAAGTTCCTGTAAGACGTCCAAGGCCGCTCGCGACCGTGAGCACGGCTGATATATCAGTTTGATCAAACTCTGCAGAGGTTGCACACTTTCACCATGAGTCGTGATTCCCATATGCCAAAGGTCATGACTCCCATGTCACCTCAATAAGAAAGTGCAGCACGGTACACTATGAAGTCTTTCAAAAGTCTTCCTAACATGCTACTAATCAATCTGGGCGCAATGGCAAGGGGTGGTAGAGCCCTCCTAGTGGCACACACACGCAGCAGTACACACAAAGACAGGAGCCGTAAAACAATCAGCTCGGCAAAGAACCTTTCAAGATTAACAACATGATAGAAAGTAACTTCATACTTGACTAAAGTCAGAGCCATATGACCCTCATGGTTGCGCTGTAAGTCCCGGTGTCATACTTACAGTTAAGTCCTTAGTCTATGTTGCTAAAAAGCATCTTTTAATCTTTATTTCATAATCAATTAATCAAGTTCATAAGATCATGACACCATCAAGCACTAGCTCACTACTCAAATGCAATCTCATAGGTAACAAGGATCAAGTCATCAAAACATAGGAATAAATACTAGGGTTACCAAGGTAGACACATGCATCATGAATTTAATGATTAAGGTGAATAGGCAACAAGCATGGTCCATGCTATACTTGCCTTGATCAAAGTGATCCTGAGAATTTGGATCCTCAACGGAGTACTCTTGATCACCAACGTATTGCTCACCGTCTGAACTCGATCACAACATCACCACACAAACATCGAGGCAATCATACATGAAGCAAATAAGATTTAGATTAAAAACAGTACACCAACAATAGAAAAACAGATTGAAAAGTTTATAAAAAATAATCTACGTGTCGCTACGATTCCAACGATATAAAGTTCACGCAAATCGGAGTTCAAACGGAGAAGTTATGAAATAAACAAGTTTTACTTTAATAAAATAATAGATTAAATCTAACCTCAAATTTTAAAAGTGATAAATATATGTAACAGTAGCATCATTAGATAGATTACGAGATTAAGAATCTAACGAGACTTGAACGGATCAAATCGGATCTAAAACAAAGAAATTATGGCCAAAATAAAATCAGTGGCAATATTGTGAATAAACAGAAGTATTTTTGAATTAAAATAATTGCTTTCTGATTAACCCAATAATAGAATACATTTTCCTACGGTGAAGGCGTAAACCTAGGAAACCGCTTAGGGACTGTGGGTTAGAACATTAAAAAGTTCAGGGGCTCTTTTGCAAAAGTGTCACTGAAAGGGTATTGATCCTGTTCGACTGTTGGATCAAATCTGGACGCACCAGATTAGAAGATAGAGAGGAGGGGAGGAGCTCCGGCGGGTTACTGTGGTCGGCGGCGGCTTCCTTGCCGGCGGCTAGCCGGAGACGGTGAAGCAGGGGCTAGGGTGCTCGGTTTGGCGTGGGATTTGTCCTGGGAGAAAGAGGAGACAAAGACAAATCCATCTAGGGTAACGGTTGGAGCTTTGGCGGTCTACATAGCAAGCAGCGAGCGCGACGGCAGAGTAATGGCGGCGGCGAACTCGCTGGTAAGGCTATAGGGCACCAAAAAGGGAAAAGATTGGCCGGGAAGCTTGCTCACCTTGCTGCGAAGCTCTGGGAGGAGTCAATTTCACCGGAGAAGCTCCCGGTGGTGGTCCTCGACGGCAATGGCGGAAGGGGACGTGCTGCTCCGGTGAAGAAGTCCGGTGCGCGGTCGAGCTCGAGCAAGAAGCGGCCTGGAGGCCCCGAGAACCTTCTGCGGACCTCTTGGTGCGACCAATTTCGACGAAGGAGCGCTGGAGACGCGAGATTGACGGCGGCGGCAGAGCTCTTCGCGGTGGCGCGATACTGGGGCTTGCTGTGCGCGCGATTGAGGATGGCGGCTGCGGCTAGGGCTCGAGGGAAGGGCGACTCGGTGCTCGGGGTTTATATGGGGGCTGAAGGAGGCGTAGCAGGGACGGACTCCTGCAGATACGGCGAGGTGTTCGTGTCCGGCTTGGACTCAGGGAAGGGGATGGAGCTGACTTGCGGGTCCGAGCGGTCAGTGCCAGTGAGAGGAGAGGGAGGTGGATGCGCGTTGCCCTGCTCTGGATTCGGCCTGCTGCTGGGCTGGCTCGGTCTAGGCCTTGGCCTGTTGGGCCCCGCCGAAAAAGAGAAAAGAGGGGGCAAAGGAGAGGCGCCCTGGGCTGTGGCCCAAACGGCAAGAAAGAGGGAGTGAAGAGCAGCAGGCCAATCTGGCCTGCCCGAGAGGGAAAGGTTTAGATTTCTTTTTTTCAACTCATTTTTAAATAGGTTTTCAATTTAGCTTTTGAATATTTAGCCATCCCAATAAAATGCAAACAATACAAAATAACTTATGAGCAGCATGAATGCATCACATCATGTTTCTAAATTATGGTTACTTTTAATTTTCCCCCAAAAAATATTATCAGCTATATTAAATGCCAAACGAATGCCAAAATAATTCAATTTATCCCTAAATTAAATGTCAAGCCATTACATAAATAAATTCATTTTATCACTATTTAATAAATTGCAAATTTTCGGGTGTTACAATAATTCAAACAAATAAACACTAAGATTATCTGCAGGCGGACAGATACCGATGTAGAACTTCACCCGGGAATATTCCAGGTATCGTTATTTATATTTTACCACACGGAAAATTGGATGACTAGAATCTAGACTTAACCCCTGAGCTGCTATCAAGGACGAAGAAAATAGGTGATAAAGGAGATTGCTAAGGCTTCTAGTTCTAATCCTCACAAGATATGATATGATTGTTCCCAAGGGGTATTACTATAGGAATACACCACAAAGGGTAAATTTTTTAGCAAAAGAAACCTACGGTCCTACTGACGGGAGGTGGACTGTGTAAGATTCAACAAGGCTAAGTCTCCCTCACGATCTACCACCGATCCGAACAGTATAGGGCATTTATGAGCAAATATAATCTAAGCACCACGCTTAAACTATAAATAACTACTTCAATCAAGGAGCTACCAAGACTAAAGCATCAAAAGAATCGTAAGTCTTAGGAACAATAACAGCAACGTTACTCACTTGGATTAGAAGTTGAACTCCGAAGAAATCTTCAGAAACAAGCCCCAAAGAATGACTTGAATCCGCGGGTACAAATCGTAGAGCAGTCACCGACAGGCCAGCAACTCCCCCAACTATCTCTAGCTCTACTACCACATCACTTCTAGAACAAGAATAGCCCTAATCTGGAGAGACTATAAGGCTAATCTTCTACTTAATGCTTGGCTCTAGATCCTATCTTGGTTTTCTACTTCTCTATAGATATGTCGGTGGATTTCTGAAACCCTAGATTGATTTCTCTCTGGATCATATGAAACCCTGGGGGGTCTGGGGCTGTTTATATAGGCCGGTGGGATGAACCGTAACCCTTGGATCAAACCGACTTCGACGGGCGGTAGAGATTGCTCTAAAAATCAGGTTGTGGGTCCACGTCGAAACGCACACGAGAAGGACTCCCTGACAGGTCGGCCGACCCCCTCTGGTTGACAGGTGGGTCCCGCTTCCTCTGGTGAGTCTCTGGTGTTCTCTAGAATATTCTTGATCTCCTTTCGCGATGGAATTCGATATTTTTCTCTGTGATGTGGGTCCTTCTTGGTTCTTTTCCTGTACAGTCCCTAAAAAACACATATTCACCATAACTCATGGAATTTTGTCAGTTTAAACCCTATTCTAGGTGTTGGCTCTCATTTATATCCCTTTTCATGATTGGTTGACGGGTAAAATCATAAAATAACTACCGTCAACACTCCTCTACTACTAGTCTACTAAAAAAGTAAGAACAAGAGGTGGTAGTGCTCAAGTGTTGCTCAAGTGAGTGATACGTGTGAGTGAGCCCTCCCCTTTGCTTATATAGGGGAGTATGGTCGGTTTGGGGGAATATTCACAGATCCCCACCGCACCGTCCTCCTTAGCATTGATGGAACCGCCTGAGAAGTTTGGGCCCGGGCCGTGGCAGCAGGGGCACGGCCGTAGCATGGGGTCGGCGGACCTCTGGCTGGCCCATCTAGCAACCGCCTTTGGCAGGTGGGCTGCTGGCTGGGCCTAGGCCTATCTTTTGGTGGTGTTTGCCTCGTGTGGTTCAGGTAAGTGGGCTTCTCCTTCTTCGCTCCTTGTTTTCTTAGCCCAACTTGTGATGTTTTATGGTTATTCCTGCAATTTATACAATTCACCAAAACTATGGAAATATGTCAGTAGTAAATGCATATGTGTGTAGAATGTATTAATTCACCCCTTTTTGGACCAAGGTTGGCGGGTAGAATGTGTTGTTAAGCTCCGCCAACAATACCTTTGGAAGTGCTCCGCCTTGTGAGCCCGTGTCATCATGAAGCACTCGCGGGAAGGATCGTATCCTTTGTCGCCCTAGTCACTGGAGTTGTAGTCCTCGAGGAGGTAGTCATACTGTGCTTGCAGGAAGCGAAGCACGGTGGTCTGTGCATCGAGGTCTAAGGCCTTATCATCGTTTTGCGAGCCCCAGGTTGCGCTGTTGGAGTCAACTTTCGACAGCGTTTGCGATCCCGGGAAGAGCTCGGGGAAGGACTTCGAGTAAGGTCATACTGGCCTGATGTCGCTACCCACAACGGATCACAGTGGGGGGAGCGGCATCGTTAGAGCAGGCGCGTCGTTGTCGCACAGGTGCAAGCTTCCCATCAGCCCGGCTATGGCATCGCCACCGTCGTCCGAGGGAGGGGCCGCACGAGTCATGCCCCCGTCAGGGAGGCAAATGAACTCCAGGCTCCTAAAGCGAATGTGGGAGAGCGGGGAGAAGTTGACGTGGTGGGAAGCCATCCGAAAGTCCCTGGGTGACGTGACACGCAATGCCCCCTACCTGGCGGCCAACTGTCGGTGTGATGAACCCACCGTATGCGTGTCGGGACCGGATGGTGAGACAGAGAGACTTGAGGTTGTACTGGTTCGGGCCGAAGTGTCCCTACGTCCAGTGAGCGGTGGCACTCGTGTTCCTTGTCTTTTAAGTTGCTGGGGGTGTATAAGATTTGTCGAGAGAGGGAGAGACTCCCAGGTCTTTGTGTTCGTGAGAGTAGAGTGTGTTGTTCGGCGCCATGAATGGCGACTAGGATCTTCCTTTTATATTCCAAGGTGGAGCCATTCTACATGGTATGAAGGGGCTGAGGCGAGAGACTAGCTAAGTCCTCCTGCACTGACGCTCGCCTTGCCTGGGAAGGAAACTCCATGTTGCTTGTTCTTCCTGTCTCCCGAGTTGTCTTTGTTACGATGGGGGCCGGCTGTCTTACTTTTGTCGTGTCGGGTTTCTGCCCTTCATCCTTGGTAGGGGACCGGCCGCGTCGTACTGCCCTTTTTTTACCGAATTACGGTCTGCGCAGGTCATGGTGGGGGACTGGACCTCTTCCCACTTGCCGTCGGGGCGGGTGTTGTCACCCGGGTGCTCCGTCATCGTACGCCTCGGCAGCTTCTCATGATCTTGTGTCAGAATCAGGCATCTTCCTTCTGTGGTCATTATGTCTACGGGACCCGGGTAAGCCATATGCTCGTGCGTTGCTGACGGTACGGTTGGTATGTCGTTTGGTAGGGGCCAGGTTGCCTTTGTGCCGGCTGCGGGTACTTAAGGGTATGGTCGTCTATGTTCAAGTGCTTCGGCAAGCCTGGTAGCCATGCTCGATTGGGGTCTAGGATCGACCTACTCACGGTGATAAAGGGCCGTTGACCTTTCTGCTTGGTAGGTGCCGTCACGCCGCGAGTCAGCTCAGTCGCTGGCCAATGACCGACCTTGGCGTTCCCGAATGGTCACAATCGCCCATATCATACTAGACCAGCACCCACCATGGCTGAGAAATATCGCAAGGGGGTTCCCGTTGGCTTACCGTGAAGGCTGATCCTGTCGTGCAGCTTTCCGCGCCGGGCGAGGTGGACGGACGTCGTACGGTTCCCCACGTCAGGCGAGGCGCGCTCACATCGTATGGTTCCCCACATCAGGCGAGGCGCGCTCACGTCGTACGGTTCCCCACGTCGGGCGGGGCGGGTAGGTTGAGGCGTTCCTCAGAGGGCATGTCGTTGCGGCCTGTGGACTAAGTTGTCATTTTAAAGCGGGCCTTCTATTCGCGGCCCATTGTCGCACAAGGCCCTCGGAAGATGCCGGATGCCCTTCGTAAATGGATACCCCTGTTTTAGGTGTCCGACAAGAGGCCAAAATCTCGGAAGGCATCTTGATTTCGTTGGAGCGCTGGAGATCGACTGTGGATTTTGTTTCACGCAAATTCATCCAAAAGGTCGAGGATTTTCTTCGCGTGAAGGAACACGGAAGAAAGGTCTGAAAAAAGGGGCTGGCCGGTCAACAATTTTCTCTCTTTATTTTTTGTATGTACTATTCCTTTTTGTTTTTCAACTTTAATTTTTAAAGTTGCTCTAACGAAAGATCTCGTAAAATTGAATAAGGCACGGACTTGCCCCATAAGGGGCAAATAGTTTTTGATTTTGAACAGATAATTTTGGAAAAAAAATTTCTGACTGCCTAGTACATTGTCTCTTAGGCCTTCTGTAGTGTGGTAGTGGTGCCACAAAATATATGGGCTTCACCTACTGGATTCAGAACCGATATTTGGGAGCGAAGCCATCTGGGATTGCTGGGACCCACGTCGAATAAAATAGCTCTCGTTGCCTTCTCTGTGTGCTTCATATGAAATGTAACCGTTTTGACACCACTACAGTGAATTAATATATTCTACTTTTTGGACACCGGTGAATCTAGATTCACCGCTCCCACTTATCCTTGCTTCACTCCAAATAGGAATCACTACCTGCAGTGTTGGGATTGATGCCCAAACACTCTCTTGTTTTGGGCATCACTCTCAGACCACACCACGGAAGGCCTTAGTTGCGTGTACCAAAAAATCTAGTACCACATGTATCTCGGTGTCTCCAAATCTATTTCTTATCATTTTAATTTCATTTCATAAAGTGCCGTATAACAACTTTTGATGCAATTTACTGATTAGTATTTACATGGCAGAAGTGAAACGATGATCTATGCATCTGAAGATAATATTCCAACTAGCTCAATCCTTTAAATCATTAACCTTATGTTGTCCTACCAATTTTCAAGATTGCACAACCATATATTATAACATGTTTCTTCTAAACAGAGCCCTTTATTTATAACTCCATGAATTTTCATCCTAAAAGCACTATAAAAAATTTTGCAGCAACACGCATGGTATTATCTACCTAAAGTATTATTATAAAGATTTCTGCAGGAACAAGTGGAATATTATCTAGTAATACTTTAGCACCGAAACTCCAAAATATCAATAGGACAAGTTTCCCTAAAAAAGAAGATCATTAAGACAAGTTGTTGTTGGCCAGTTCAAAGCATCATTTGGGCCTGCAACGGCCCTGGTTCACAAAGCCTTGTTTCTTCGCTTCCTCTGTTTTTCTGCTCTGTGTTATACTGCTATATATGCTCTCTGTTGTAGGAGAAGCAGCGGTTCCAGAAAAAGGGAGAAGCGATCTCTTCGTCGCCGGCGAAGGCGACGGCACCAGCCGCCGCACCGTCGGCTCCCACCGACGCCCACTTGGTAGGTAAGTCCCGAACCCTCACTCTCTCTTGCTAGCGTCTAAGCCCGACCCTCCTTATCTTTTTTTTTTCCTCGGTTCATTTCGCATGTAGGTGCCTTCTCCTTAGGCCTTGGGTTTCTTGAACCAATCCGAGGAATTGCATCGCGCACTTGTTGTTGTGTTCTCAACTTATACATTTAGGTTTCCTATTGAATTTTGGTGTGGTTGTAAGATGTACGGGATGGAAGAACCCTAGAATCGATAGACCGTACTTGACCGAATTGATTTTGAATGGGGTTATGCCTGCGGCCAATGTGGCCACAATAGGACTATATAAGGCACGGCTTTGATGACAATTTGTGCGTATGTCACGGTTAGTGTGAAAATGAGTAGTAGTATCAGTACACTGGTATTTCTAATTTTGATTTGGGGTCTAAATCTTATCGTTGTTGTTAGTAAATCTGCTAGTTTTCCTTGTAATGGCTAGGTACTTTTAGCCTGTGCGAGGCTTGATTTGGGATCAACATTGCTGTAGTCCACTTTAGCAGCCTGCTCTGCTTAAATTGAGAAACACAAAATTGTTTATTTTATATAAATGTTTCAGATCATTACTGTGCATTTATGCCATTTGAACAATCGTTGCATCATTTCTTTCATTCACATGGCATTGGTGCAGACCGCAGACTAAGCAAGTAGGAAGTAGAACTGGGAACCTTTAGGGCTCGTTCGGTTTGATTAGGAACCATTCCCGGCGGCCGTTTCTTTCTCTAGTTTGAATAGCGTGTGAACGCTTCCCGGCCATTCCATGTTGGGAACAGACTAACCGAACGAGCCCTTAATTGGGAGATAAAAAAAATCTTCTTTGTGTTACTGTTACATCAACGTTCCAATTTTTGAGATTTCAGATGCCTATAGGCTAATATCAAGTAGGCAGTAGCGAGCCTTGCATAGTTCTTAAGACGCAAAAGCGAGTCATGACAATGTGCCACCTTGCAGACGCCTAGGCGCCTGCCTTGCCCGCCTAGGCGAGCATTTTGCAAGGCGCTGGGGTGTCGCCTGGACGCATAGGCATTGCGATGCCTAGGCGACACCTTAAGAACTATGGAGCCTTGCTCTGGCACGGTGGCACCTAGTTCCTGGATTCTTTTTTATGTTCATCCGGCACATTTGTGCATTTTCTTCAACATGTGACCCAATTGGATGAGGTCAGGGGACGGGTGAGACGCAGCTTACCGGACAGGGGCTCAAACCCTAACCCTAGATGCTCCAGGCCACAGCCGCAGGAGATGGCACGCTTCTTTGGCTGCTCAGAGCTCCTTCACCGGTCCTCCTCCTGGGCCACGCTCCTTCTCCTTCATGACGCTTGTTCCCCTCGTAGCAGCCGAGCAGGGAAGGGCGTGGCGGGGCAACGGCGTCGCGGATGTGTTTGGGCGAAGTCGACGCGGCCTCGTGGCAGCGGAGTGGACCACATAGTCCCTCGCGTTGGCGAAATGGAGCGCACGGCCCTTGCGGCGTTAAGGCAGCGAAGTAGAGAGCAGGCGCCCTTGCGGCGTCAGAGTGTGGCGTAGGTGGTGGAGTGGGGTGAGGCGGCAAAGTGTTGCCCTTGTGACGGCGTGGAGGCGTAGTGTGGTGCAGGCGCCCTTGTAGCGGCGAGGCGCTGGGGTGGGGCGCAGGAGCCCTGGCAGAGGCGAGGCGGCGGAGTAGGGCATCAGCTTCATCAATGCGCTTGTGAGAGTTGGGAGGATGCGGGTGCGTTGAGGAGAGAGTACGTTGTGTCCAGTGTGACCCACATGTCAGCGCAAATTGGAGTTACCGCAGGCGCCTGGCCTAGCGGCTTTCATCCTTTTAGTAATAGAGATTAGGAAGGGGTTCAGCCCAGGATATTGAAATATTTTCTGTATTCCATGGTTGAACTGCAAACACCAAACAGTACAGAATCTGTATTTCAGCACATAACTGGCCATTTTTTGCTGTACTTTTCAGTTTTGTTTCATGCTTAACTAATGTGTACTGCATGTCATTCTAAATATCATGTTCTGAAAATAGATATGGGTTTAGAAGTTTTGAAGAAAAGATTGAATTGAAACAAGACCTGATAAAAACTGTATTTTCCGGAGTCTATTTGTCTTAGCCTGAACATTAGGATTCACACTGCACATAGAATTCCTTGTTTATAAGTGTATAAGTCTAACTGTCCATTTTTCATTTTTGATTCAGTTCTAACCTCTTATCCTTTTTTTTTACTTTGTTGCAGAGAGTCTGACATCATGCAAAGCCCTAGCAAAATGTCCGGTGCCTCTACCTCCACTATGACCCTGGCTGTTTGTGGGCTTCAAGGGTGGGCTGATCTAGCAGAAGGTCTGCTCCATTCCATCATTCCTCTGTTGAGCTCCTTCCTTGAGATCCTCGCCTTTGCTGGCACTTGTCGCTCTTGGCGTGCTACTTTCGCTTCATACCCATCTAAATCCACATTCTGCACCTTGCTCCCACCTCTCCTCGTCTGGCCCCATATCAGTGTCCGTGCTCCTAACCTACCTTTGAGAAGTGAGGATGGTCACGAGCTCCGCACGTGCCAGGTCCTTGATCCAGCCAACTTTAAAAGTACCCTTCGCTGCCAGATTCCTGAAGAGACATTTGAGGAGTTGTGTTTTGCCGGCTCTTCCTTTGGCCAGTTGATTTGTGGTGCTGGCAAAAAATGTCTTGTTGTTGATGTGTTCACTGGTGTTAAAGTTTTACCACCACAGCTCCCATTTGACGACGACACTTATTTCTACTCTGGCTTGCTGACAGCGCCCCTCTCATCAAATAACTCACACCTACTTGTCTGCGCGGCATCCAACATGTACAGCATTCAGTCCTCCCTTCTTGACTGGCCGGTTGGAAGTGATTCTTGGTCAGAACTACGGCTCGGTGATACACGGATTGAGCAGATTGCGGAGTTCAACGACCAGTTCATCGCGTTGGATGGCAGCTACAACCTCCACACTCTGTCCTTGGCGCCCCAGCTTGGTCTGCAGGAGATAGCAACTGTCTGGTGGGATGGCATGGATGAATGCCCGTATCTAAGGCCACGGCTCGTGGTGTGTGGTGACATGCTCCTCATAGTCGATCATTACATGACCCTTTCGTTTGATGGAGCACCTGTTAACTACAAAGCCTATCGCCTCGACATGTCCAGTGTACCTGCAGTTTGGGTGGAAATGAAGAAGCTGGAGAATTACTCGCTCTTTATCGGGAGCGACGTGAGGAGCCCGGCATTTTCTTGCGCCAGCCCAGGGCGATGGAGCGGGAGGAGCAACTGCCTCTACTACGGGTATTACTATCAACCGTGGGTGTTGCATGGGCTTGGTGATGACGCAGATGCTGTGTGGGATCCGGAGAATGATCCTGACCTTGTGTTCAAGAGGAACTGGTACATCAGACTGCAGCCCTTTTGGGTGTACCCAAGCATGTTCTGTCGCTGATGGCAAGTGATCATTCTGATCAATCTGTTCTTGCTGAGTTCACCTTAAGACTTCTTTAGGGAACAGAGACTTGTCATTATGGTTATTGAGGGTTTGCAGACTTGTCATTTTCTCTAGTTTTCAGCTGTGTCTGGGTCCTACCTTTAATCTTTTGCACTGTAGTTCTGAACTTGTTTGGTGTGTGGTGGATAGCCTGGAAGGTTGAAGCCCGTTAATGTTATTTGAATAAGTCGTATAAGATGGCTGTAGCTTCCTTTGTCCCTGCAAAATGTGGAGATGCCGTCGCTTCTATGCAGGCATCTTGTACTGTGCAATGCAAAACCCCTTAATAAAGGGGAAAAGGAGTTTTTTGCACACGTAAAAGTTTAATATGAAGCAGAAATCCAAATGTGTATAAATAGTGTCTTCACCGGGTCTATGATAATTTTGCAACTTACTCTGTGCCAAAATATGCGTCGTTTCTAGTTTTCGTGCCACAAGTTTGACTCGATTTGTACAAAATACGTGCAGCATTTATATCTCTAAATAAATATTAATATTTTTTAATATATAATTGCTGGTATTTTTTTTTACGAATTACACAGTATAGACACAGACGCTCACAACGCACGCACACTCACCCCTGTGAACATACGCACGTAAACCCTGCCCCTAAGCACAACGCCGTTAAATCCTGGAATATATCCAGGAAAGGTGCGACAACCAGGATTTGAACCCTGGTGGGTAGCGTCCCACTGGACAGTCCTATCATTGGACCACAGGCCCATTCGCTAATTGCCGGCAGTTGTTTCTTAGAAAGCGCAAGTGACAGCTATTTTAGGATGGAGGGAGTATTGATCAGCTCTTGAATTATGGAGTCGTTTCATACTCAAATCATACGGCCCAAGCCCAAGCCCATATATATAGGTAGTCCAAACGCACGCAACCTTCCAGTTCGAGTGTGGAGTCGGTCATCCGGCTCGAAGGCGGCGCCGGACTGCCGGAGCCCGGAGGAGGCTCTCGCCGCCGCAGCGCCATCTACCGGTCAGACATGTACGCTCATTGCTTTCTGTGGATCTCTTTTCCCCTCCGCCTAATGCACTGCCTCCATTGTTTTGTATGGATCCCCCTATGCAAGAATGTTTGCATTGGGTTTTTAAGCATTGGTTTGTTCTTCTAAGTATTGATGAAACCTTCAATGAAATAGAAGTATTTATTAATTCTTGGTATTCTTACTTTACTGCTGTATAAAGGGAAGGGACTGGCCACTCCCCAATTAACCGTGCAGAGTACCATTCAGTTTTTATTAAGGGCATCTTATGGTGATTGTAGTGCATATTCTGTGGATCATTTTTGTTGGCTGAACGGATCTAAAATGGCTACTGTATCCCCAATAGTGTTAGCTTAGCTTTTATCCATTTAATTGTTGGAAATCAATGGTTTAGTCATATTTCTGTAGTAGACTAGTAGACTAACAATGATGACAAATCATGTTAAGTTATTATCCTTGTCCGGCTCTTTGAAATTACTAATCGAAGGGACACTGGGACAGTGCTCAAAAGACTATATTGCAAGAAGGCTGGCTGGACACATTGGTATGCATATATTAGCAAAACCAGAAATATCCATATAATCCAACATGGGCATAACAAGAATCACAGTTTTCCAGCTAGTATTGTTTCGCATGTTCTGTTCAGCTGCATTCTTATGCTTACAATTGACATTATGAAAAACCATATGTACTAGCCATGCCTCCTATAGATTTACCAGCTTTGTTTTCTTTATTCTATCCAGCTGAATCTGCTAACGTTTGCTTTGGGTTTACAATCTGTCACAGAGAAGCTGCTTTCACCTATACGTTATGTCTGAGCTTCGAGATTGGGCAGGCCTTCCAGATGGCCTGCTGCACTCGATCGTTGCACTGTTGGGCTCGTTCCCCGACCTTCTTGCCTTTGCAGCCACCTGCCACCCCTGGCGCTCTGCTTTCTCCTCTTACCCATCCAAATCTACATTGTACACATTCTTTCCGCCTCTTCTCCTTGATCCTAATGTCCCATTCTGCTCCCCTCGCCCTTCTCCAAATGTTGCCAGAAACACCTCTTTACCCAAACACCCATGTTATGTCATTGATCTAGCCAACCAAGATACTTCACTTTGTTCTCAGATTCCTCTGCTTTCTATCGATTATGGAAATAACCGCCCACCGGGTGCTTTGGATAAGTTTGCATTTAATGGTGCTTCCTTTGGCCACATGATCTTCTCCAGCAACAGAACATGTTTTCTTTTTGATGTGTTCACGGGTATTGATGTTTCACCTCCACTACTTCCAGTTGATAAATACACTGAGATCTACTACGGTGCTTCCCTCACAGGTCCTCTATCATCTCCCAACTCACATCTCATTGTCTCCACTGGGTCCTCCAACTTCTTTTGGCGTGTCGGTAGTGACTCCTGGTTGAAACGCTCTCCTCGCAATGGGACACTCACCCAATTTGTAGTCATCAAGGGCCAGGTCTTTGGGATTGGTTCTGATCGCCGGTTGTTCATGGTGCACTTGACTCCTCAGATCCGCTTACAGAAAATTACAGTTTCCTAGGGTGGAAAAAATAGCATGACCAAATGGCATCTCAGCAACCCTTGGCTTGTGGTGTGTGGAGACATGCTTCTCATGGTTGGTTGCCAGAGTGAATTCCCAGGAACAGGGGATGTATTTGAAGCTTACTGTCTTGACACTTCGACTGAACCTGCAAAGTGGGTGAAGGTGGAGGGGCTGGAGAACTGGGCAATATTCATCAGCAACGACCAGAGAGTTCAGCCGCTATCCTGCCTGAACCCAGAGAGGTGGGGAGGGAGGGGCAACTGTGTATACTGCTATGATTCTCGTTTTCACCATTTGGTTGCTTTCGAGTTGGGCAAACCACTGCATGGAGATGATGCCACCATACCTGATGTCTTTATTTTCCTATGTTGTAGCAGCATGGTGCAACCTATATGGGTTGTTCCCAGTATGTTCTCTTTGTGTTGTGATGGCCGATGATTTCTGCTGTAAGAATTTGGCACTGGTTTTTTCTTAGAGATCTATCTGTAACTGTTAGAACCTGGGTATGTCTAATTGTTTAGTTGGAGTATGACGACTTTAAGCTTTGTAACCCACTATGTTCTCTTTGTGCTGTGATGATAGTGATTCCTGGTTTCTCCTGTAAGAATTTGCCCTTTTTCTTAGAGATCTATCTGTAATTGTTGGAATCTGGGTATGTCTAGTTAAGTAATTATATGTAATTGGAGTATGATGGCTTTATGTTTTGTATAGCATTCCTCACATTTTTCATGTTCTGGGCAAGCTTTATGCTTGTGTGCTTTTATGCAGCTGGGTGACGTTGCACTAGTTTGTTCGGCACTCATGTGGAAGCTAAGCTAGCTTTAAGCTTGAAGTTCCTATGGTCTAAACTCTGTTTTGAGAAAGTAAAAACATTGGTATTGCAAAAGGTGTAAAATTTATACCATCACTCAGTGTGTACCATCTCCTTGTCAATGGCGGCAATCGCTCATGGTCTGCCACAATCTCAATGGCGGCAGCCGAAACACAAGGGCAGGGATAGAAGGGATTAGGATATAATTCTTTTTGCTTGATTATATTGATTGGACAGATACATCCTTGTATAGATCGGCTTACTTGATGGCTAAGATATACCCTTATTTCTAATTAATCCTAACACAGTAACACTAATGGGCCACATCGACAAACCCGACCCAATAGGCCCGGCTAACTGCCCATAACATCCTGACATTATGGTCTATCGCTGATGGCAAGTAATCCATGTTCTCCATGCTTGTGCTGAATTATGGTAGCTGAGAGTTTGAAGACTTGTCAGTTTTGCCAATTTCCAGCTGTGTTTCACTGCTTCCTTTAATCTTTTGCACTTGTTCTGAACTTGTTTGCTGTGTGCTGGAAGATCTGGAAGGCTGGAACCCATTAATGTTAATTGAATGAGTAGTAGAAAACGCTTTGCAATTTCTGAGCTTCCTCTGTCCCTGCAAAATGTGGAGATGCAATCGCTTAGGTGATTGCCTTCCTGCTTTGTTTACTGGGAAATGCAATCTGTTGCCTTGAGGGGACAAAAGAAGTTCAATGCGCTAGAAATATGAAGCGGAAACCCAAATATGTGTATAGATACTGTCTTCACTTGCTGTTGATCTCGAATTTCATTTTTTGTTTTAATCAACAGTTTGAGCTGAATGGTCAATGCAAAGAAGAACCTTCAGTAGTCATATTGCAAATAGTTTTCTTATGCTCCAGAAATATCAATTAGCCAACATAGAATCTTGGAATCCCACTATTCCCAGGTTAATTTGCAATCCTTTTGGCAGGATAAATCATGAACAAGCAGTTTGGTAAATTTTGACGTGACTTGGTGAAATCACACGGGCCCAGTGGCAGCCCAGAGGCCAGAGGTTCCTGGCCCAGCCCAGTCAAAGCCTCTCCATTGGACTAGTGGAGAGTGCACGCCGCCGAGCCACCATCTACTGGTCTGCCCATCTTCACGATTCTCCCTAACCCTAATGCAAGAACGCTTGCGCTGGGTTTCTAAGCACTGATTGATTCTTCCCAGTATTGAAATCTTGAATGAGCTAGAGGCATTTAAATCTTTGTATTCTTTACTGCTGCGTTCCCATTTACCGTGCAGAGGATAGTAGCATTCAGTTTTTTATTTGATTCCTTCTGCTTTTAAACAATAGAATATTAAGGGCATCTTGTGGTGATTGTAGGCTGTCACATACCCACATACGGAGTAGACTAATGTCTGCTGGTGCTTGGTTTGCTATTTTCTTTGACCATTACATAACACAAAGCATAAAGATCTGTTTGGGTTCTTTCTTTAACTTTACACTTCTACAGAACACAAAGTAGAGTTTTTTTTCCCCCTTGATTAGTGTAGTACTTACTAATTAGTAGTACTCTCTTAGCAGTATTATATTAGTATGGGTTGGCCTTAAGAATTGGGAATGAACAAGGTATGTACTTGCTGCACTAGTGTATAATTCTAGGTTATACAACACCTTCATGGTGTCTAAAATGTGCATATGGCGTCGCCTAGGCGTCCGCCATAAACGCCTAGGCGTTGTGAAGAGGATAGGGCACCACGCCTTGCCACAGCGCCTCTAAAACCATGGCAAGAAATTGTATTCCAGCGCATAATTATGCATTCTTTTGTCATACTTTTCACCTTTGTTTCATGCTTCACTGATGCTACTGCAAGACATCCAAAGTATCATGTTCTGAAAATAGACATGGTTTAGGCTCTCTTTGGAAGAAAAGTTTGAATTAAAACAAGACTTGGATAAAAACTGTGTTTTCCATTATCCATCTGTGTTGGCTCGAACATTTGGATTTACCCAGCGCTTAGAATTTTCTTGTTTGTAACAGTGTATAACAACTGAAAAAGTGGCTTTTATATAGCACATATTCTAAAATGCTTGGTGGTCACCTAAGTCTCTAGCAAGTTAACTGTCTATTTTTCATTTTTTTTAATCGATTCAGTTCTAACTAGCTCAATTTTTTTACTTTGTTTGCAGAGTCTGACATCATGCAAAGCCCTAGCAAAATCACCCCCGCCTCTACCTCCACTACAACCCCTGCTGTGTATGAGCTTCTAGGGTGGGCAGATCTCCCAGAAGGTCTGCTCCATTCCGCGGTTCCTATGTTGGGTTCCATCCTTGAGGTCCTTGCCTTCGCCGGCACCTGCCACTCTTGGCGTTCTGCCTTCTCCTCATACCCATCTAAAGCCACATTATGCACCTTGCTCCCGCCTCTCCTCGTCCGGCCCCATATCACTGTCCGTGCTCCTAATCTATCCTCCAGAAGTGATGATGGTCACAAGGTCAGCACATGCCAGGTCCTTGATATAGCCAACATGAAAAGTACCCTTCACTGTCAGGTTCCTAAAGAGACATTTGAGAAGTTCTACTTTGTCGGCTCTTCCTATGGCCAGCTGATTTGTGGTCGTGGCAGAAATTGTCTTGTCGTGGATGTGTTCACTGGTGCCAAAGTTTTATCTCCACAGCTCCCATATGGCGACGCCTGTTCTTTTGGCTGAAAAATAAGCGCTGATTTCGGCTCGTGCTGATTTGTTGTGAAAAAAAAATACTGTTTCATGGCTGAAAATAAGCGCTGATTGGTCAAAAGAATAAGCTGAACACTTATCTCTATTCTGGCATGCTGACAGCTCCCCTTGCATCACCAAACTCACACCTCCTAGTTTGCGCGGAACCAGGACAGGGCAGTCAGTGTGTCCTGCTTGACTGGCTGATTGGAAGTGATTTTTGGTCAAAACTTCAGCTCAAGAAGTCACTGGTGGAGCAGATTATGGAGTTGAACGGTCAGTTCATCGCGATGGACGACCGCTACAGGCTCTACACTTTGTCCTTGGCCCCCCAGCTTGGTCTGCAGGAGATGGCAATTGTGTGGTGGGATGACATGGATGGATGCCCATTTATACAGCCAGGGCTTGTTGTATGTAGCGGCATGCTTCTAATTATTGACTACCACTGTAGCTTCTCATCATCCGGAGCACCTCTCAACTACAAAGCCTACCGCCTGGACATGTCCACTGAACCTGCGACTTGGGTGGAGGTGGTGAAGCTGGAGAATGATGCCCTCTTCGTTGGGCGTGATGTGAGGAGCCCGACATTCTCTTGCATGAGCCCAGGACGATGGGGCAGGAGAAGCAACTGCCTGTACTATGCCCTTGTCACACAACCGTGGGTCTTGCTTGGGCTGGGTGATGATGCACATGCCATTTGGGATGATTCCACTGACCCTGACCTTGTGTACTGCAGGGGCCTGTGCATCAAATTTCAGCCATTCTGGGTGTACCCAAGCATGTTCTACTTAGATGGACAGTGATCTGTGCCCGCCCTATGTTGCTGGCAGGAACACTTCTGCATTCGAAAGATTACATCACTATGGTACTAGCACTTATAGTAGTTGGTATATTTCACTTTTGTCGTTGAGAGCGGTACTAGCACTCATGTGCTGCGTCTGCTTGTGCTGAATTCACCTTAAGACTTCTTTAGGGAACATAGACGTTGTTGAGGGTTTGCAGACTTGTCATGTTCTCTAGTTTTCTGCTGTGTTTGTCTGGGTCCTACCTTTAATCTTTTGCACTGTAGTTCTGAACTTGTTTGGTGTGTGCTGGATAGCCTGGAAGGTTGCAACCCGTTTGAATGAGTCGTATAAGACGGCTATAGCTTCCTTTGTCCCTGCACAATGTGGAGATGCCGTCGCTTCTATGCAGGAATCTTGTACTGTGCAATGCAATCCATTTTGCCTTAATAAGGGGGGAAAGGATTTTTTGCACATGTAAAAGTTTAATATGAAGCAGAAATCCAAATAATGTCTTCACTGGGTCTGTGATAATTTTGCAACTTATTGATTACACAGGTGAAACAAACGTTAGAAAACAAAATTTAAAAAGAAATAAACTCTTAAATTTATATTTGTCCATGCAGCCTGAGGCACGACAGCTCGGCACGAGGCCCGCAATTTTGGCCTAGCCCAAGCACGACACGGCCCGAAAGTCATCGGGCTCGGGCTGGCCCGGCAAGGGGCAGCAGGCCGTGCCTAGGCCGCTACTCAGACCCGTGGGCTGGCACGGCCCGGCATGATATTTTGAAATTAGCACGGTGATGGCCCGCCACTCGGCCTCAGGCTTGCTAAGACTAAGAGGCCTTCCCCCGGTCGGCCTACCAAGTGCCAACATCCCCAAACCCTATAGGCCCCAGCCGACACCGCCTCCGCTCCCCTTCCCACGCAAACGCCCGCTGAAAGGTCCTAAATGGCTAGAGGGGGGGTGAATAGCCTATAAAAATCTACAAACAACACTTAACAAGCCGATTAGTAACAATAGCAAGCTTTGCAAAACACTAGCTCTAAACTATGCTATGCAAGCCACCTAGACAAGTATACTACACTATGATCTCTAGTTCACACTCAAAGGCTATGTTACTACTTTACACTATTCTTAAGTGAGCAACTAACTAACAAGCTACACAAGAGAGAAGTACACCAATGTAAAGAGTAAAGGTGATTTCAATACCGCCGGTGAAGAGAAGATATGAAGTCCAATATAACCAATCAATCACATATAAGGGAAATCCTCGGTAGAGAGATGACACAAGATTTTTTACCGAGGTTCACTTGCTTGCCGGCAAGCTAGTCCTCGTTGTAGCGATACACCCACTTGGAGGTTCACGCGCTAATTGGCATCACACGCCAAACCCTTCTCAAGGGTGCCGCACAACCAACACAAGATGGGGATCCACCAAGCTGCGAGCAATCCACTAAAGATGCCTTTCGCGATCTCCCGCGGGGATAGGCTCAAGAACCCCTCACAACTTCACCGATCGGAGGCGGAGACAATCACCAACTCCCCTCAACGATCCTCGCAGCTCCAAGCCGTCTAGGAGTCGGCAAACTCCAAGAGTAACAAGAGAAACCGCTGCGAATCACCACTACCAAGTGCCTCTAGATGATCTCTATCAATGCAATGCACTTGATGCTCTCCAAACTCACCAAATAATGATCACAATCAAGTAGGATGAGTGAGAGTGGAGTGGGAGGGCTCACAAGTATGTTATGATGTTTAGGAGTGCCAAGAGATACCCCCCAAACCGGCCAAGTGACTATTTATAAGCCACACACAAAGAACTAGCCGTTTAGAGTTCACTGCGCACCGTCGGACTGTCCGACGGCCAGAGCGTCGGACTAATCCGCACGGTCCGACGCCTCGGATGAACGCCACGTGTCACTAGCCGTTTGAAGTCGAACGTTGGATCACAACGCTATTTCCTCGCGCCAAAACGACCGTCGGACGGACGAACGTCGGACTAAATCAACCGGTCCGACGCCCTCAGCCGACCACCGTCGGACTCAGTCAGACGGAGCCGTCGGACTAACGAACGCGGCCGTCCGACGTTTCCAGAGAGCTCCCCGAGCCCTGAAAACTGTCGGACTATGGTCCGACGCTCACCGTCGGACTAACGCCGAGAGTCCGACGCTCTCAGAGCTCGCCACGTGTTACCTTTCGCACAAACTGCACCGTCGGACGCTTCGGCTAATGGTCCGACGCTCAGGAACTGAGCGTCCGACGCTCTCAGCAGTGTTAGTCGTCGGACTGAGGCTAATGGTCCGACGCTCTGTGACAATACGATCCGACGCTAGTTTTTCTATTGTAACGTTTCCGAAATTCGCCGAATCCTGCCTCGCAAGCTCGGCAGGAGGAAGAGAGGACCAAACCCTCTCTAACCCTCAAACTTCACCCCGTTTCTTAAGTCACTAACACTCCAAAGTGTCTCTCACTTCGGTGCACGTGTGTTAGCCTTTTCAAAGAGTTTTCTACGGGTCAAGTTAGTATCACTAGCATCTATATGCATATGCAATGATCATGAACACCTAGTGGCACTTGATAACCGTATTTCATCAACGATTTCGCCCCTCTTGATAGTACGGCTATCTATCCTAAATGTGATCACTCCCTCTATGGAGTCTTGATCACCAAAACCAAAAGAGCTCCTATTGGTTATACCTTTGCCTTGAGCTCCCGGTTTCTTATCAACTTCCTTCTCATCTCTTGATGGACCTTGTGGACACCTATGATGATGGACTTATACCATTTGCATGGATGCCGTCAATAGGGCTTTCTCCTTTGTTGATGGACTTACACCATTTTCATGGACGCCGTCATTGCCCTTCACTTGTGACCTCCACCGACCCGGTCCTTTGCTCCATCTTGCCATTTTCTAATCAATTCTCATGAAACACTTAGAGCAATCGTTAGCAAACTAGGTTTCATCAATTACCCAAAACCAAACATGGGCTTTCACCCGCGCCACTCCCCTTCCCACGCGATGACGCGACGCCGCCTCCCCTTCCCTTGCGTCGGGCGTCCGCGAGGCGAGCGTGTACGCGGGTGGCGGGATGACGCCTCCGGTCCTCCCTTTCCTCTACTCCGGCCGCCTCCTCCACGCCCCCGCATCACCGGTCGGTGGCTCGGCACCCTTCTCCTCCATGCCCCCCTCTCCATCTGCGGCGTCGAGCGCACCAGCAGCATCGAGCGGCTCCTCTGGATGGTGGCTTCGAGGGCGTAGGTGGCGAGCGCGAAGTCCTCCGGATCCGCCGTCGATCTCCCGACCTCCCCTTCGCCTTTCCACCCTTCCCCTCTCTCTGTGTTGGCATCACTTGACCTCGGGCTGACACGGCCCGTGAAAATGGCCGTGCATCTCAGGCTGGCCTAGCACGGAAATCAGCCCATAGGGCCGTGTCTGGGCCGAAGGCCAGGCCCGTGGCCCTGTGAAGCACGGCCCGGGAGGCATGACGGGCCGGCCCATTGGCCATCTATGCTTAAATTATGGAGCGCCTAGCCAAGCCCAAGCCCATATATATAGGCATGGAACCTTCCAGTTCGAGTGTGGAGTCGGTCATCCGACTCGAAGGCTAAGCTCGAATGCTGGCCAAACTTCAACTTAACTAGAAATTACATGCCCTGGAGGCAACATTCAACACGCAGGCTGCCTTCGTCCCATCGCCAGCATGTGATCCCTTCCTTCCATATGTTCTCTCCAGTGAAAGTGAAGCGCCGTCTTTTTGAGTATTTCCACGCCTTGCTCCATCTACATTGTCTCTCCACCTTTTTACAAACCTGTCCAATGCATGATCCTAGCGCTGATTAGACAAATAACCCCAGTAGGAGATTTGAGTCTTTCTTTCAAAACAAACATTCGTGTTGTTTGGTTCTTAGCAAAGTAACGCAAACGTAAATGGTTGTAGTTCAAATTCATCTCCCGCCTGTAACGAAAGTAGCTATGTTTCCTTTACGTTTGCGTTAACTCATATACACCCAAACAACATGATTATTTCTAGTTTTCCACACTGTCCAGCAAACCGCTGCTAGTCCAACAAAATAAGTACTTTTGCCTCTTGGTAAACACCAGTTAATCCACCTCCAGTATTGCTCAAAGAAATATGGTTTTACAGTAACTCCGAAAATGTAAGCCCACACATATCTGATCACCGGGCAGTAAAAAACAAATGTTTAACCGTTTCCTCCTCTTGGCAAAAGGCATAAGAAGGAGATTATTGTGGTATTATATTTAAGCGTCCCTTTCGTGCGTGACTTCATTGCAGAAGTCAGAATTTTGTCAGCGGTGGTTTATTTCAATCAATACGGTGGTACAGTATGACTTGTTAGCACCGAAGAATCATACACACTTTTTTTTTTTCAATTTCCTGCTTATTGTCAAGCTTTAGAGCAATTTACAGATAAATGACTATTTTGACACAGGTTATGATCATTAAAAAGCGCATACAATGGTACACCCACAAAAACAAAGATGTTCAATGCCCAAAGAAATTAAGTTAAATGAAAAGAAATACAGAGAGTGTTCAGATTGACCATTTTGCAATAAGTGTCAAATCATGGCCCAAGTAGATTCAAAAAATTCGTCTCATAACTTTTTGCGAAGCTGTCAAATTAATTTCAGTTTTTATCAACATTTAATGTTCTATACATATGTTTAAATGTTAATATGATGAAACTTTTAGTATTTGGTGGCATATAGATCAGTTCATCCACGAGCAGACTCCAAGTAGGTCGCGTCAAAGACATGCTGGTTTTTCTAGTTAAATCCTAAATATCCTTCTATTGTTTCTTTCTTTAAATTTTCCGTCCTTAATCCTTTTATCAATCGCATGCCCCCCTTCGTTTTCCTACATAAATACATGATCCCTCCATCCAAAACAGACATTCGGCACGTAAAATATTTTACGTTTAACTAAGTTTCAAGTGAATAGTATTCGTTTTTACAGCTCTAAATTAATATATTATAAAAATACATTTTATAATTAATTTAATAATATTTATTTAACATTATAAATAGTTATATATTTTTTTAAAAAAATCCGTCGCTAGCAGTCCAACCGCACGCGATAGGCGACCCTCGCGTCTCGTCGTCTTCTACCTCCGGACGCCGCCCGACAATCCCGCCGCCGCACCCGCACGGAAGTACGCGACCTCGCTTCTCGCCTTCTACCTCCGCGACCTCGCACCTAGGGCCGCGGCCGGCCACGGGCCGCCGACGGCACCACGCCCTTCCCCACGCCAGCTCCCTCCCCCGCGCGCCCCTTTGTCTCGCACCTCAGCGCCGCCGTTGACTCACATCGCGCCGGCGGTCTCCCCAACATCTGTCGCTGCAGGTAATTAAAGAAGAAGGGCACCAAGGTCCAATCCGCACAGGAGCCCCCGCGCGCGTCGGCAGGTGCCGGGTGATGCTAGTATATTTCCGGCTCCGTGCGTCGAAAGGTGATGTGAGAGGCATTTAAATCTTACGTATTAAGGCATCAAAATCCTCGGAGTAGTATTCTTACTTTACTGCTGTATTAAGGCTATGTTCGTTTGATCCCCAACAAAGGGGATTTGTGGGATTAAATCCCCTACAAGTCAAAATCCCTCTCAACCCTCTTCAATTCCCTTCTTTAGGCTTTGTCGCTAAACCATGGGGACTGGAGAGGATTGAGGAGAATTTTGACTTATAGGGGATTTAATCCCTCCCAATCCCCATGGGTTGGAGAGAAAACGAACAGGGCCAGAGTTCTAGGGCCGAGCCCCCCTCTTTTAACTGTATTGCCAAAAGACAGTGTTAACAGTTTACAGCACAGCAGATGGGCTAGGCCATCTGCTCACTTACAGCTGAAAATCCACAAATCAAGAACCCAAAGACTCTAAACAAGACTGAGTTCGAAGATTGAAGACTACCAGGAACATAGAAAAAAAAAAAAAAAAAAAACAGACTGCCTCAACCCTTGTGGGGTCATCTTCAACACACCAGAGAAGCTCTTTTCTCCTCCGGGCACAAAACTTCCCATTTTTGGATCAACGAAGCAGTCCTGTAGAGAAGTATATCCATACTTTTCCACGAGAGATTCTGAAAACAAATTTCATTTCAAAGTTTCCAAATGCTCCAAATTGCTGCAGAGGTAACCATATTTAAAATACCATGTATCCTATCACTAAGCCAAAATTTTCGAATATTGTCCGAGGAATCTCCAAGATGAACCTCAAAAATACTTGTCAAAATGCGCCAAAGTTGTCTAGCTATAGCACAATAAAAAAAATTGATGGAAAACCGATTCATGTTCATCACAAAACAAACATCTAAGATCCTCTACTTTTCTTCTCTTACTCAAATTATATCTAGTTAGAAGTTTATTCGTACAAAGGAGCCAAAGGACTGTACTCTAGGTGGGATCTTGATGTCCCAGACAGCCGGTAAGAGAACTGGTTCTATACCTCTAAAATTATTTACTTTATAAAGTGACTGGGCAGAATAAATTCCAATACTAGTGAACTTCCACACAAGTAAGTCTTCCTCCTTACTAAAACTGATTCTGAAAACAACCGAACATGTGAAGGGCCTGGCGTCCATTTACCATGCAGAGGAGTAACATTCAGTTTTTTATTTTGTTCGTCCTGGTTCTAAAATCTAAACTAATGGAATATTAAGGGCATCTTGTGGTGATTGAGTTGATATTTTGTGGATCGAACTACATTTGATCTGGACTGGAAAGATTTTTTTATTGGCTGCACAGATCTAAAATCCATGGCTACTGTATTTCCAATAGTTTTAGCTTGTATTCATTATTAAATTGTAGGAAAGCAATGCTTTTGCTATTTTTCTGTAATTGCATAAGCTCATATGATAACTGTGACGATAAAATAATATAAATCGTGTTAAGTTATTATACTGGTCTGGCTGTTTGAAATTATTGATTGAGGCGATATACTAAGACTTTATACTGCAAGAAGGCTAGACACATTCCTAAGCATTACTGCATTATCATAGCAAAACCAGCATGTCCATGTAATCGAACCATGGTTTTACACAACAAGAGTCACATGTTTATTTTGCGAGTAGTATTATTTTGCATGTTCTATTCAGCTGCATTCTTGTGCTTAGGATTGACATTTTAAGAAACCATATGCGCTAGCCATTTTTCCTATAAAGTACCAGCTTTATTCTCATCATTCTATCAAATTCAATCTACTGATGTGTTTGCTTTGGGTTTACAATTTGTCACAGGGAAGCTGCTTTCGCTTGCAAGTTATGTCCAACCTTCGAGATTGGGCGGGCCTCCCAGATGGACTGCTGCGCTCCATTGTTGAATTGTTGGGGTCCTTCCATGACCTTCTTGCCTTTGCAGCCACCTGCCACCTATGGCGCTCTGCCTTACAATCTTACCCATCCAAATCTACTTTATACGCGCTCTTTCCGCCTCTTCTCCTCGACCCTAATGTCCTTTTCTGCTCCCCTCGCCCTTTTCCACATGTTCCCAGAAACATCTCTGTACCCAAACGCCCATGTTACGTCATTGATCTAGGCAGCCAAGATACATTACTTTGCTCTCAGATTCCTCTACTTTCTATCGGTTATAGAAATAACCCCCCACCAAGTGCTTTGCATAAGTTTGGTTTTCGGGGTGCTTCATTTGGCCATATGATCTTCTGCAGCAGCGGAACATGTTTTCTTTTTGATGTTTTCACTGGTATTGAGGTTTTACCTCCACCACTGCCAGTTGTTGAAAACACTGAGATCTACTTCTTTGGTGCTACCCTCACCGGTCCTCTAGCATCTCCCAACTCGCATATCGTTGTCTGCACTGGGTCCTCCAACATGTTTTGGCGTGTTGGTAGTAACTCTTGGTCAGAATGCTCTCCTCGCACTGGGTCACTCACCGAATTTGTAGTCTTCAAAGACCAGGTCTTTGGCATGGGTTCTGCCCGTAGGTTGTTCATGGTTCACTTGACTCCTCAGATCCATTTACAGGAGATACCAGTTTCCTGGGGTGGAAAAAATAGCATGACGCAATGGCATCTTACCTACAGTTGGCTGGTGGTGTGCGGCAACATGCTTCTCATGGTTGGCTTCCAAAGGGGGTTCTCAGAAACAGGGACTACCTTCGAAGCTTATCATCTAGACACTTTGACTAAAGCTGCGAAGTGGGTGAAGGTGGAGAAGCTGGAGAACTGGGCGATATTCATCAGCAATGACTCGAGAGTTCAGCCACTAGCGTGTATGAACCCAGAGAGGTGGGGAGGGAGGAGCAACTGTGTATATTGCTATGATTCTCTTTCAGGCCATTTAGTTGCATCCGAGTTGGGCAAACCACAACTGCTTGGATATGATGCCGCCAGATCTCATTTCCTTATTTCCACATGTCCCATCGGCAGGGTGCAACCAATATGGGTTGTTCCCAGTATGTTCTCTTAAGTGTTGTGATGGTCAATGGTTTCTGCTATAAGAATTTACCACTGCTGTAAGCCTTTAAAACCTGGGTATGTATAGTTATGCAATTGGAGTACGACAACTTCATGCTTTGTATTAGCATTCATCACATTTTTCTTGTTCTGAGCCAACTTTATGCTTGTGCGTATTGTGAACTATTTGTACTGGAAGCACTGCTATTTCAGTGATGCAGCTCGGTGACTTATTAGCACTTGTTTGTTCGGCACTCATGTGAAAGCTAAGCCAGCTTAAGGGTCTGTTTAGTTGAGCTGTGGCTGTGAGCAAAAGCTGTTGTGGGCTGTGGGCTGTGAAAAAGCTGCTGTGTGATATGAGCTGTGAGAAAGCTGAAAGCCGTTTGGCTGAATAAGCTGTAGACAAGCTGATGTGAGCTGTTTGCTTTGTAAAATGTCTGTAGTGCCCCTGTCTGCTTTGAACGCTAATTGTATGCAAAATACTATGCTATCCAATGATTCATATACAAATAAAAATTATGGAAAAAAAAGAAAATTATTTTTCATCAATTTTTCATGCAACATTAACATCTGGTCCACAAAAGTAGGTCCATATAATTTACAAAAGATGCATGGTTCATATAATGTTTTTCTCCATCACATAATTATCTCCCTCTTTCACTAAATAGAGCATCGGCTATGGCAATACGGATGGTATTCATGGTTTCCTCATTCTCGCCATGTGGACTGTCATCTCCTTCTGTTGATGCTGCGCCATTGCTTGGTTGTGCTAGATACTACTCATCGGTTTGAACTCTGTTTTAAAAGCATAAGTTGAAACATCCTCGATTTTCCACGAAGGGAAAATCCACAGAATGAGGTATAATGTGATAAAACAATAGTTTGATCTCATCACATTATCATATATCAGTCGACGTTACAGCCATATATCGCAATAGTTACATTATTTCATATCAACTGAGAGCACACCTATTACAAGGTTATTCTAGCGGGAGCGTATCTAGACGTCATCAAAGTTGGCGGAGTATGTCGTCGGGTGAAAGCTCCTCCTTCACAGCATCGTCAGAGTTGTTCTTGGCGCAGTATAGTCTTCATCTCCTGAACCAAACTTGAGCGTAGGCACGAGACCTTCTAATCCTCCTCATCTCAGTTTCTCTACTAGTTAGGTATTCTGCACACCGCCAGATATGTGCAGGCCATAGTCAGCACTGATGAGCTTTAGTGTAAAAGAGAAAACAAAGGATCTAGCGATCCTAATATTTGGCTGTGGTTTGCTTCCTAAGCACATGCAAAGTAGTATCCAGTAGTGAATATTATAATAGCTTGTCAAGTTTTACCCATCCCAATACCATCCATCAGTCCATCCAAATCCACCATCCCAACCATACACCACCTCACACACACACCTCACGCTCAGTCGACAGGCCCAACTCTCTCTCGGGTCCTATCTCAACGGCACACTGCCGCATCGGGCACACTGTCGGACAATCATTAACCAGGGGGAGAAAAGAATACACCACTCCTAATAGTGGTTGCAGAAACATTAGGAAAGGTCCATAGCCGACGAATCGGCATATGTATCGATCGATCAACCATACACTCTGCAGAGGTTTTACTACTCACAAGATTAGCCATCATCGATGCTGTACAATCATCTAGACAGAATTCCGGGTACTTGCTTACCTAGGTCGATGCCACCCTACCACTCAGTCCTGGGTAACTTCGGGCACGAACCGAAACGCTGAGACTGGGAGACGCGGTACCGGGCCCAATCAGTGGTACTGCGCATCTAGAACGGTACGGGAATCTGCCATCCGTCACCGCCCACCCTTATCACCTCTCAACCTAGTAGTAGTGGCACCGCCCTACCAAGTAGTCCAGCCGTCTCCCGCCCGTCTGAAGCGAGTGAGTAGCAAGGGAATCCAGATGTTTCCGGTCACTAGTCAGATCCTAGGTTGTGACCAAGCAGGCATCTCCTCTTAGGGGATACTCTCCCCGTGCCATCACGGCACCTCCGTTCACGGGACTTCAATGCACATCTCAGAACCACCTCATAAGTCATTATCCACCACAGGTATCTCTCGTGGGGATGCCCAGGTTGCACCCCCGGCATGACTTGCCTACATAGCTCGTCGTATATCTCACTTGGTCGACTCGACCCTCACCACACACCCAAGACACATGCAGCACGCTCTCCCAGTGGTTAAGTCTAGTGGATAATTCCATGTTCAGGTAAACCATTCCCAATTTCCCCATCAACATCACATCACAGATATAATGCGAGTGGAGTTAAATAAATAAAGTGGTGTAACATGCAAGCAAGCAGGTAGGAAGATGTATATATATACAGGAGCGCGAGTGCGAAGCTTGGTAGCATGGTAGAGTGGTTGCAAGCAGGGTAATAACGGCTTAGGTAGAAGCATGCATCATATACTAGCAAAAGAATAAATATAAAGTGCTAGCAATTCTAAACATGTCATATCTAATAGGATTCTCTAAAAGAGGGTGCTGCCATGACACCTGCGTTGTCGAGGAAGTAGTGGTATGAGCACTCCTCAGTTAGTGTAGTCATTCTGCTGGGCTACCTCCTCCAGGGTGACTTCTCTCCACGGTTCCTGTCGTCGTCCATGCTCTCCTCCTCCAGCGGGTCTCAACCCAATCATCGCTAATCTGAAAACGGCTACTCCGTGAAGCAATACAAGGAAATAAAACACCCAATACACCAAAAGACGACGGGACGCGGGAAGATCCATTAATACAGGAGAAATAATAAAAGGTACATGACTTGGCCCTCTCGGCGTATGTCCAATTTCATCGGGCCAAAGAGAAATTAAGAGTGGGGTTTGCTATGCACAAGCTTGTGTCACGGCCAAGCCAATATGGCTTTATAATAAATGGTTTAGGCTAGAGCTGATCCATAGCAAACACCATGGCTCACAACCTTCCGATCCGAACGCCACGGAGAAGACGGGGATCGGAGGACGGCCGATCAGAAGGGAAGAACAAGGAATTACCAATAATAAATGTTGCACAAAATAGCGCGAGTGTTTAACCCACTTGTAGGGTACCAAGGCTGTGATTCAAACGGGTACAATCATACAAGTGCTTAAACACCCAGAATCAAGAGAGGGAGAGAGAGGAGTTAGCTAGGCACATCCATATCATATTCTCAGTCACACCTTCAGTGAAGATGGTTTTAAGCAGTCGATCGAGTCGACTCGCATAGATCCAAGATCTTGATATAGACCATAGCTTCGCTAACTAAAAAGGAGCTAGTCCGATCTTTGATCCAATCGCCATGAACAAGACGGGATCGAACAGAGTGGGCTATATGGAAACGAAGAGCGAGGAACATAATAAGGCAGTGGTCTACTTCTTTCAACACGCACGCCATGGAATAGACGGGGCGTCAGAAGAGAGCGACATGTAAAAGACGCAAGTGCGCAAACCACTCGTAGGATACCACGACATGGGTGCACTGGCACTAAGTCATTTCCCGAATTCGTAGCGGTGCGGTTGTCACCACGAGAATCGAAGGAATACGACGGTCGCATAGGGTACAAGCATACGAGGGTCTGAGCTCGAAGAATCAAGAACAACAAACGGGGTATAGCTTCATGGTCATGGTGAGGCGTGCTCGCGGCCACAAGCCACACCAACGAGAGGTCGAGTTACACCCGGCATTACGGTCATGGCAGGACGGATCCCGTGATCGCAACGTCTGAACGAGGTACGATCCCTCAGCCGGCTCGAAGGCACGGCACACAGATAACACAACAACAGTAAGAACCAATGACACGACCCAAAAGACAAAACAACACGACAAGACGGTGGAGTAGCACAATTCCATAGCATTATGATGGATGGATCCTGTATTACAAACATAGATATAGACAGATCATGAGGACAGGGTACAACAGATGCATGTACAAATTTATCGTATGGATAGGATACAATATGGCGGATAGATGTACAAAGAATGAAAGAAGAGGGGGCTTTCCATATCGTTAGTAGGATATCTTACTATGATTTTACCCGCTACAGGTCCAGAGGATATTGGTTAGCGTACCAAGGTGTCAAGGGCACGAGCTGAGGATTCGGTGGTCGGCTTCAGTGGTGTGCAGGAAAAGACAGTGGTTATATTCGGCTTATCTAGTCATGGTAGCCTGACAGGGCAGGGCAAGGTTTATCGGCATGCTGGCTGCAACAAGAAAGGCCAGAGTCGGGCAGGGCTATTACGATGTGATGGTAGCTAAAGTGGAGCTCGAACAGGGCATCAGTGTACGTCGGGCGGCCAAGTAGGGCTTCAACGCTTTTCTCCGTCTTCAATCAGTCGTTCGTCGTGTCCTGCGGCGATGCAAGTAGAGTGGTGGCGGTCTCGGAGTCCAAAGGCACAAAGTAAAACCGGAACGCGATCATGGTAGTGGTTTGGGTAGTCGTCGGCCACGCCGACGTTCTTGAAACGCCGGTGGTTCGATTTGGCTGAAAAGGTCTCGTGTCGTGTGTGCAAGTATCCTGAGCTGGGAGAGGCTCGGCCTACGCGTCCCTGAGGTGCGACGCCATGGCTTATGTGCCGGGTCCGGTCATGGTGGCGGTGCCCACCATAGGGGAGAAAGTCGTGGCTCACCGAGGGTTTTGCGGTCGACAGATCGCTTGACGCAGGTAAGGCTTGTTGCCGGCAGCGCTGCGAACGCAAAGGGCTCCATTGAGGACGAGGAAGCAGAGGTTCGTCCGGGTTTGGTGGTGCTCGTTGTATAAGGCAGCGGACACGGCGTGTCGCCGTATTGTGCCCGTGGTGGCGATGCAGGAAGGGATGGCTGCCAATCGGTGTTCGGCTTGGTGGCTTAGCGTCGTCCAGCTCCAACGAACAGCACAACAGGGTCACTGTCTCCTACAGCAGTGAAGTAAACGGCACAAGGGCCCGACATCAGAAACAAGCAACTATATGCCTTCGGTAACGGAAATAAGGATGGGCTTTCGGTAGCGGCAGCTCACCGGCAGGGAACGACGAGCTCCAGCGAGGCTTGGGTGTTGCGGCCATGGCCGACCAGATGATGAGGGCGCCGAACCAAGGCGGGGAGAGAGGGGTGACGTGGGCGACCGGCTTGGTGAGGACGAGGCGCCGGGAACGCGGCATGGTCGAGACGTCATGGCAGTGGGGCTCCGGGACGACGGGATCGACGACTGCAGCTCCTTCGGCTGGACGACGGTGGCGTACATGGGTGGAGCTACACCAGGTCCACGAGGAGGTGGCGGAGCACGGCGAGGCGCTGTTGTTGCCGTTGCGAAGTCGTGGACACGATGTCGCCCACAGGGCGCCACGGCCATGGCGCGAGCGGGCGTGGTAGAGGCTTGCGACGGCGTGAGCGCGGCGCTGCGGTGGTGGCAGCGCGGAGGTGCGGCTAGCGCTGGTTGGTGGCGAGGTGGTGACTGGTGGCCGGTTGCTCGCCATGGCGTTCGGTGCGGTGGCCGCTGTGGCTGCGCGGAGGTGCGTGTCGCCGGCGAGGACGAGCTCCAGGAGGCCGGCGGCGTTGCCGAGGACGTCGTGGTGTGCAGCATCTCGAACGGTGGTGCAGCTGCTGCTTGAGGACGGCGTCAGGGCTCCCAGCAGCGGTGACGCCCTGCGCGTCGCGGTGTGGCCGCAGCAGCTGTGGCCGGCTAAAGCAGCGGCCATGGCGCCTCCGTGGCCGGCCGGGCATGGCACCGGTGTGCAGTGGCTGGCCGGTGGCGCGGTGAGACGGAGCACAGGCTGTGGCACAGTGGCGAGATGCCGAGCGGCGGCGGCACGAGCTGGAAGAAGAACAGGGATTTGCGGTGACATGCTTTTATAGCGCGAGACTAGGGCTCCCATGGGTACGGCGATGATCCTCGACGTCCGTGTGTGCATAGGGACGCGTGGCGAGCATCACAGGGCATGGAAGCCGGGGCACTCGTGCGTGCTCCAATCTGTGGCGGCGGCGGCGGCACTGCCCAGGGGCACGCAAGCGCACGTTAGGGTTGAGGCTGGGAGAGGCTGCTGGCCTTGGGCCAAGTGGGCCGACTGGCCATGCGTGCGCTGGATTAGGGAGCCAGGCGAGCTGGGCCGTGTGCTAGCTGCCTTGCTGATGAGCATTGGTATGTATGGGGAGTGGGTGTTTGTATTTGGTTCGTACGTATACGTACAAGTGTGGCACGAACGTGTTAGGGCGACGTATGTGCTGATGTCTTCAGGTTTGGAGTTGCTATTTGTCATGCTTGTGTATGGTCCTGGTCACGTGAACAACAGACACTACGGGGAGGCCAAGTGCTTGCACTTGAAGCTGGCTACTTGGTACGTATATGCATACAAGCTAGAAACGTGTGAACCTTTGCTTGGTGGACTAGTGTTGTACGTATTTGTTCAGGCCTTGTCTTGCTCGTTTTCTGTATTGCATGCTCTTGTTCTAGAGATCGATGGCCGTAGAAGATACTAGTAGGTATATGCTTGAGATGTACACGTAGCTAGCTAATAGCTAGGTTACGGGACCATGCAAAGCGGGCACGAGCGGGTAACATCTAGATTACGAGCTTGTCTGTTTGATGAAAGGTTGGATACGTGCTGCAGCTTGATGTAACAGGAAGGGACAAACTAGAATAGATTTGGAAAATAGAAAGGAGGGAAAAGGAGGATTCTTTTCCTTTCCCAAATCATTGGCATGAAAATAAATGGAGCCCGAGGGTAATTCGAAAATGGATTCTTGATTAATAGATTTTGAACGGAAGAGTTGGAACAAAATTCAAGGAAGGATTGAAAGGTTTTGCTACAGACTTGTGCTTCTCCAAACAACACACGAGACTCTAATTAAAAAGGAAAACCCGACAATCTTTTACATTCAATTCTATATGAATGTATTATTTAATTAGCGGGTTAGTCGCGGTTTGACCTAGAATCTATATGCTTCTCACTCATTGCATGAAAATTTTTAGAAAGTTTGGATTTTTGTTTGTTGGAAAAACCCGGGTTGTTACACAAGCCATGATTTTTTTTTCTTTTTTTAATGCACAATCCGTGAAATTTACACCGTCACACACTGCCTACTATATACGCCGCCAATCGCTCATGGTACGCCACAATCTCAATGAGCTATTGTGCTCATCATCTCGTCATCTGGCAATGGTGTGTGTTCGCACTCAAATTTAGCCGGGTTTTGCCCCTTGTGCCAGGTCCCGTCAGCAGGACACGTGTCGCCCCAGGAGACCCCGTGAAACCCGGCTTGGCCGGGTTTGGTCGAGTCCGAGTTGATTAATAGATCTAATCGGTTTTTGGTAGTTTTTTAACGTGGAAAACTTGGAGACTTACCTAAATACGTGTTTCCTACTGGGATAAGACCACCCCCCTCTATATATATGGAGGATCATGGCCGATTGAGATCTTAACCATCCAATCTTCAAAACACATCTACCAAGTAGATTCTCGCGGTGGTTCATCTCAATCCTGCTGTTCGGCTCGACTCTTCACGAGTTTAGTCGGCGTTCTAGGTGATCTCCGCGATCACTAGGGCAACCTCTACGTGCATCTCTCCGACGGATCTTTTCGAGGGGTGTTCGGGAGTTTCCGGCGAAGGACGGGCGCTACATCGACCACTAAACGTCCTCTGCTGCTGAAGACGGTCGTCCCGACGACCAGAAGACTGGAACCCTAGCTTCCTCGGTGCACCCGAGGAAACCGGCTCAGCTGACTATCAAAGTCAGCCAGGCCGGGTAGGCGGCTCGGCCTGGTTCTGAAACCGGCCAGGCCGGGTTTCGCGGGCGTGCTGTTTCGTTTCGTGCGCGACCGTGCGATCTAGCACCTTGCTGTGTGTTGTCCCGTTTCGGCATCAACACACTTTTTGGTGACTCCGCTAGGGAAGAAAGCTCAATCCCAGATCAAATCTACTAGCGACATGGCGACCGACGACGGAAAGAAGACCGATAAGAACGTTAATGAAGACAACGTCGTCCGCCCCAAGACTATCGACGAGCTTCCTGAGGTGCTCCGAAAAAAGCTGGAGGCCAAGCTTGCTGCCAATACCCAAGCCTTCCTGGATAGCTGTACTAAGGACCAGCGCAACAAGGTCACCCAAGTCTCCGAGCCTAACTTCGGCGACTCGTCTTCTTCATCCGGCGGAGGAGGCGGGAAGACCGAAGCGGAGAGGGCTACTAAGGAGGAGGAAAAGCTCAAGGCTAAGGTAAATAATGATGAGAACCCCTTCACTACTACCCATGATGGTCTTTCATATTTAGTTGAAGATATGGGTAAGCAAATTAAAATTTCTATTGATGCATCCGAAGCTAAAATCGGCAAGCGCATATCTAAAATTGAGGAAAAGTTAGTTGGTTTTTCAGATCCTGATAATCAACCTGAATTTGGTATGCCTTTCAATTTTTATGAAAATCAACCTGATTTTACTATAGCTAGCCAACTTCAATCGGGTCCTTCGGCGCATGAAACAGATAGAACCGATCGCGGCATGGCTAGCTCTTCAGCTAGGCAGGTGAATCCGACTAGGCCATCGGTAGGTCGTAACACTGTTTTACCTAATCCCCTGCCGTCATCTAGTCATATTCCAGTGGCTAATAATGCGGTCACCGATTGCTCTAAGACCGACGTAGACGCTATCGTAAATCGGTTTAAAGCTGAGATGACTAAATCCATTGAGAGGAATCTGGGGATAACCATTAAGCCTATTCAGAGCTCATACCAAAAACCATATCCTTCCACCTATGATGTTTTGCGGGCACCGATTGGGTGAAAGATGTCCGATTTTCAGAAATTTAATGGTGATGATAATAAAACCACTATGGAGCATATTGTCATGTATCTAGCTCAGTTAGGAGAAGCTAGTGCTCATAATTACATGAAAATTAGATGTTTTCCTTTATCTTTGTCTGGTACAGTATTTGCATGATTTTCTTCATTGCCACCATATTCAATTAGTACCTGGAATAATTTGGAGGAAAAATTTCATAACTATTTCTTTACTGGTGTTCAAGAAACTAAACTGTCACATCTCACATCGGTTCGTCAAGGGCGTGATTCCGTACTTGATTATGCTAAACATTTTAGGGACGTTAAGAACTGATGCTTTAATTTGAATATTTCTGATAGAGATTTGGCAGATTTATTTCTTAACGGTATGAACTCTAATATTAGAGAGAAATTGGAGCACTATAATTCTATAGCATTAATCAATTATTGCAAAAGGCTATTGCTGTAGAATCTCGTTTAGCAAGTGAATCCAAGAAATCTTATCGGACCCATGTGTTGGAATGCTCTGACAACGAGGACGATGAGAATTTGGAGTGTAACTCTGCTGAATTTGTTTGGTCTCCAAATAAAAAAGGAATTTCTTGCCCATCTCTGAAACCGATTTCTAAAAATCGGCAGGACGAAATTAAATTTACTTTTGATGTTTCTAAATGTGATCGGATCTTTGATGAATTGCTTAGAACCGGTAACATTAGAATTACTCATACCTTGCCGTCTAGTGAAGAATTGAAAAAACGGGCGTATTGCAAATTTCATAATTCTTCTAGTCATGCTACTAATGATTGCAACTATTTTCGTCGACAGATACAATCGGCCCTCAACGAAAGACGATTGAACTTAGCTGAGATGATAGTTGACAAAGTACCTTTTTCGATGAATGTCATCGAGAAAGGGGAGCCCGCTATTTTGATTCGTCCAGAGCAAGCCGACACCACGCAAGGCAAGAACGTGATTATCGGCGAACCACGGGAGGCACCGAAACAAGTTTCGGGGTGTCAAGTGGTGCTTGAGAAGGACGAAGACGGCAATACGAAGCTGACAATCTCTGCAGGGTCGTCGCAGTACTTATCTCGGCAACGGCGCTGGGAGGCCACGGCGGCACAGCAGAGGCCGGCCAGGCCGGTTCCAGGAACCGGCCCAGCCAGGAACACGGCCCAGCCGGCTACAGAAGCCAGCCAGGCCGGTTCTGGCGCCAACCCGGTCAGGCCGGCTACAGTAGCCGGCTCGGCCAGTTTTGTCGGGGGTGGCGGCTCTTCTTCCTCTGCTGCTCCCAGGGCCGCCAGCGCTGGTGGTGCCCAGGTGATCAGGACGTTCGTCCCAAAGCGTCCAGAAATTGGCACTTGGAAGACGAACGCAAGTTCAAACAAGGGGAAGGTCGTTCCAAAGAAGCTTTGCACGTTTGATTGGCTCATGGAAAAGTACCAGCAAGAAAAGGCCGATTCCCAGAATCGGCCCATAAAAAAAAGAGAGGCTACACCGCCAAAGCGAGATGAGCAACCAAAGAAGATGACGGTGGCTCCGGCAGCGTCTCCGGCGCAGGAGGTTGCTCGCCCTCGCGTCGCTCATTGGGGTCCCCTACCTCCACCTCAGCCGCATTGGGGCCCCAACGGGGTGTTCGTGTCATATCCCTTCCTCATGCAGCAGCAGCCGATGAACGGAGCATCTTCATCATCGGTGTTTAGCCGATTGGGCTACGGTCAATCGGGCTACAGCGGCCAAGGGGCGTCGCTCCCGCCGCCGCCAGCGAGGTTGGCAATTGGTGATGGAAGAGAGAAGGCTCCACCACGACAAGTCTATGTGCCTAAGAGGGTCGTGAAGTCTCCCATTGTTCCTATTGCTCCTACTGCACTACCGCCGAAGGAGGCACCTTCGGCAACAATTCTTATCGGCTCTCAAGAGGTGCCTATCGTTGACAATGATGAGCCGATGAGGATTGAGGAGCCATCATCCACCGCTCCGGAGGTCGCCGCTAAGGTTGTGGAGAAGAAGCCGATTGATCCAAAATATTTGCAACCGAAGTGGTGCCCGCCGGGATTGACCAAGACGCAGCGGCGGAACTTACAGTGAGCGCGCCAAACTCAGCAAAAGCGGGAGAAGTTGGAAAAAATGAGAGAGGAGATCTTCAATGCTGCACACCCAATTTTTCCGCAAACTCAGAAAGGAAGTGATCCGGCGTGCTTCACAAAATCTGCAGAGAAGGTTGTTGGGCAGAAAGATCTACCAGAAGCGAAGTCTGCACAAGTCGCAGAAACCGGCCACGCCAGGTCAGAGCCGGCCCAGCCGGGTTTCCCAGGAACCGGCCAGGCCGGGTCTGCCTGAAGCCGGCCAGGCTGGGTCAAACCTGGCTAGGCCGGGTTTTGCGGCTTCGTCTCCCGCCGCCGCCGCTGACGCCGGTTCACTGGAATCGGCTGTCGCTGCTGTTTCTTCTGTTGTTGCAGGTTCTAGTGACGCAGAAGATGAGGAGATGGTCGATTATGAGCCGACGCCGCCGCGCGCCGAACTTAATGTCGTTTACCTGTCTTCCGATTACTATGTAATCGATAAAGATGATGGTTCGCCGACGGCTCAGTTTTGCTTCGCCGCCGAGGATGCCGTCTTCAAGAAGCCGGAGGATTCCGTCAACCACCTTCGGCCGCTCCATATCAAGGGGCATATCAACGGCACGCCGGTTCATCATATGTTGGTGGATAGCGGCGCGATTGTCAATCTAATGCCGCATTCGCTCTACAAGAAGCTCGGCGGCACGGAGGGGGAGCTAGTGAAGACCAACATGACGATCACCGGAGTTGGAGGCAGCGAGCCAATTCCAGCTTTGGGCGTAGCGACGATGGAGTTGACCGTCGGCAGCAAAACGTTGGCGACCGCGTTCTTCGTCGCCGAGGTACAAGGTAGCTATAATCTCATCCTTGGTCGCGATTGGATTCATGCCAATCGTTGCGTTCCATCCAGTTTGCATCAGACTTTAATTCAATGGGTGGGGGATCAAGTTGAGGTTATTCATGCTGATTCATCGGCCTCCATTGCTACGGCCGGTGCTCCTTCGCTCGGGGGGCACGATGGTATTGCTTGCTTATCTGGTCATGACTTGTCTGGCGTTGAGTTTATTAGCGTCACTAAGTAAGGATTTGTGCCTGTGTCATTGAAGCCGATTGATAATCAGCTCAATATCATCGTGTAATTAATTTTTGCAATGGATGCTAATGTTGAAGGTTGAAACATCGTGTGGATCAATATCGGGCTTCTATGACCGATGTCTGTGAAACAATTGATGATTTTGATGAGCTCAATAAGTTGGGCCAAGGTTTCACGTCGGTCGACCCATTGAAAGAAGTTGATATTGGGGATGGTTCTACACCAAGGCCGACGTTCATTAATAAAAATTTAAAAGCCGATTATAAAACTGAATTAATCGCGCTTTTAAAAGAATATGCTGCTTGTTTTGCATGGAGCTATAATGAGATACCCGAATTGAGCCGAGAGCTTGTTGAGCATCGGCTTCCTATTAAGCCTGGATTCTGGCCTCATAAGCAACGTCCTCGCTTCTTTCATGCTAAAATTTACGACCGCATTAAAGAAGAAATTAATCGGTTGTTGGAAACGGGATTTATTCGCCCATGCAGGTATGCGGAGTGGATCTCTAATATTGTGCCCGTTGAAAAGAATGGATTGGGCAAGATTAGAGTTTGCATTGATTTTAGAGATTTGAATAGAGCCACTCCAAAAGATGAATATCCTATGCCTATTGCCAATATGCTTATTAATGGTGCTTCAGGACATAAAATTCTTAGCTTTCTTGATGATAAGGCTGGTTACAATCAAATATTTATGGCCGAAGAGGACACGTCTAAAACAGCCTTTGTTTGTCCTGGGTTTGTTGAATTATTTGAGTGGATTGTCATGACATTTGGATTGAAAAATATCGGTGCTACCTATCAACGTGCTATAAAATTAATCTTTCATGATTTAATTGGCGTGATCATGGAAGTATATATTAATGATATTGTGATCAAATTGGCTGCCAATAATTCTCACTTGGCCGATTTGCGTCTTGCTTTTGAGAGGATGCGCCGGTATGGTTTAAAGATGAATCCGTTTAAATGTGCTTTTGGTGTATCGGCGGGCAAGTTCTTGGAATTTATTATTCATGAGAAGGGCATAGAAGTTGATCCCAAGAGAATAGAGAGTATCAAGCAAGTTCAAGCGCCTGCATGTAAAAAAGACTTACAAAAGTTTCTGGGAAAGGTGAACTACTTGAGAAGATTTATTGCTAACTTGTCCGGGAAAGTTATTCCTTTCACCCCCATATTGAGATTGAAAGATGAGAGTGAGTTTGCTTGGGGGGCAAAGCAACAAGAGGCATTTGAAAAGATCAAGGAATACTTGTCGAAGCCACCGGTTCTTCGTGCTCCAAGGAGAGGAGTTCCTTTTAAATTATATATTGCTACCGAAGAAAGAATAATTGGTGCGGTTTTGACTCAAGAGGATGATGGCAAGGAGTATGTTATTGCTTATGTTGGTCGTCGTCTTCTTGATCCCGAGACAAGGTATGCCCATATTGAAAAATTATGCTTATCATTATACTTTATTTGTACTAAGATGAGACATTACTTGTTAGCTAGTACATGCATTGTTGCTTGCCAGGCCGATGTAATTAAACATATGTTATATCGGCCAATCCTTAGTGGAAGGATCGGTAAATGGACATATGCATTGGTTGAATATGACTTGACTTTTGAGCCTTTGAGAGCCATGAAAGGTCAAGTTCTTTCTGATTTTATTGTTGAGCATGTAATTGATTTAGGAGATGAGATCAATTACATAACTTTTACTCCATAGAAACTTTATTTTGATGGATCGGTTTGCAAACAAGGCCAAGGTGTTGGTATTGTTATTATTTCACCACATGGTGCTGAGATGGATGTGTCAAACCGATTAGAAAATTATTGCACTAATAATCAAGCCGAATATTTAGCTCTATATTGCGGCTTGGAAATGTTGAATTCCATGGGAGTAAAACATGTTGAGGTTTATGGTGATTCTTTATTAGTGGTGCAACAAGTTTCTGGTGAATGCCAATGTTTAGGGGAATCACTTAATGCTCATCTTGATACTTGTCTTGATTTAATTGCATCTTTTGCCGAATTTAAAATTCGGCACATACCGAGACATGAAAATTCAAGAGCCAACATGTTAGCTCAGCGAGCATCAGGCTTTGACGTCGGTGGGCGTAAAGATTTAAAGCCGGTGCAAAGCATTTTTTCTGGTTTCTGTGCAGGTACGTGGAAACCGGCCCAGCCGGGTCTAGGAGTCGGCCAGGCCGGCTCTGGACCAAACCCGGCCAGGCCGGGTACAGAAGGCGGCCAGGCCAGTTCTGGCCAGGAACCGGCCAGGCCGGGTATTGAAGCCGGCTCGGCCGGATATTGCGGCTTTGATCCAAATCAGCTAGAATTGTGCCAAGTTGATGGGCAGGCCGATTTGGAGGATTGGAGGACTCCCTTGTTAAATTTTCTGCGAGATCTTAGTCAGCCGATAAAAGTATTCGGCGGATTGCGTTTAACTTCACTTTGCATAATGATGAGCTTTATCGGAGGACCGCCGATGATTCGTTGCTCAAGTGCTTGGGACCTGATGAAGCTAAAGTGGCTATGGGGGAAGTCCATGAAGGTGTTTGTGGTACGCATCAATCGGCTCCTAAGATGAAATGGCTTTTGAGAAGGGCTGATTTTTATTAGCCTACTATGATAGCCGATTGTTTTCGCTACTACAAAGGATGTGAGGAGTGCCAACGGTTTAGTAATATTCAGTTAGTGCCTGCTGCAATGCTTCATCCTATAATCAAACCGTGGCTTTTTCATGGTTGGGGACTAGACTTCATTGGCTAAATTCATCCCCCTTCTTCAAAGGGTCATTGCTTCGTGTTGGTGACTACAGATTATTTTACTAAGTGGACCGAAGCGGTGCCTTTGAAGAATATGACACATAAGGAGGTGATTGAGTTAGTGACTGAGCATATTATTCATAGATTTGGCATTCCTCAGACTTTGTCTACGGACCAGGGGAAGTCTTTCATATCAAAAGAGGTGCGAGAATTTGCCGAATCATATGAGATTAAGTTGCTCAATTCATCTCCATACTATGCTCAAGCCAATGGCCAGACTGAGTCTAGTAACAAGACCTTGATTAAGCTTATCAAGAAAAAGATAGAGGACAATCCAAGAAGGTGGCACGAGGTATTATCAGAGGCTCTGTGGGCTCATCGTATATCTCGTCATGGTACTACAAAGGTGACTCTTTTTGAACTAGTATATGGACAAGAGGCCGTGTTACCGGTCGAGGTGAATTTAAATGCATATCGGCTCGTTAAGCAAGATGACTTGTCTGCCGTTATGTATCATGATTTAATGATGGACAATATTGATGAGGTGACAGATAAAAGGTTAATGGCTCTAAAGGAGATAGAGAAAGACAAAGCACGAGTTGCCAGAGCTTATAATAAGAAAGTGAAGATCAAGTCGTTCCAAGTTGGAGAACTAGTATGGAAAACAATATTACCAATTGGGATCAAGAGCAATAAGTTCGGCAAGTGGTCGCCTAGTTGTTAAGGTCCTTACAAAGTGGTCAAGGTGATATTCGGTAATTCTTATATGCTAGAGACATTGCAAGGTGATCGTCTCCTAAGGGCAATTAACGGGAGGTATTTGAAAAAATACTTTCCAAGTGTTTGGCAAGAAGCCTAAGTGCTCTCCAAACAATGGCCGGTACATGTATCGCCCTTAGAACAAAAAATGACCGATGTATACATCGCCCTTAGTCACTAAACAGTCGTTGGGTTAAGTACCGTCGCTGTTTGGTTTTGCTTGTGTTTTCAAGTCCATATGCAGCAATTCACCTGAAAACAGGGGGCATATGTTCGCACTCAAATTTGGCGTAGTCTGCAAAATAGGCTAGGCCGGATATCGAACCCGGCTAGGCCGGGTTTTGGCCCTTGTGCCAGGCCCCGTCAGCCGGACACGTGTCGTCTCAGGAGACCCCGTGAAACCCGGTTTGGCCGGGTTTGGTCGAGTCCGAGCCGATTAATAGATCTAATCGGTTTTTGGTAGTTTTTTAACGTGGGAAACTTGGAGACTTATCTAAATACGTGTTTCCTACTGGGATAAGACCACCCCCCTCTATATATATGGAGGATCATGGCCGATTGATATCTTAACCATCCAATCGTCAAAACACATCTATCAAGTAGATTCTCGCGGTGGTTCATCTCTATCCTGCTGTTCGGCTCGACTCTCCGCGAGTTTTCCGAGGAAATCGGCTCAGCCGACTATCAAAGTCGGCCAGGTCGGGTAGGCGGCTCGGCCGGGTTCTGAAACCGGCCAGGCCGGGTTTCGCGGGCGTGCTGCTCCGTGCTGTTTCGTTTCGTGCGCGACCGTGTGATCTAACACCTTGCTATGTGTTGTCCCGTTTCGGTATCAACAGTCTGGTACAAGTGGACGGCCGTTTGAGATGTCTGCTAAAGTGCTAAGAGACGGCGGCGTTGTAGTGCTGGCGACGGACGAGCTGTTCGACAACGTCCATGACTAGCAGCTAAAGGATATTGCGTGCAAAATGAAATATGATGCGGAAACCTAAATGTGTATAGATACTGTCTTCACTTGGTCTATGATAATTTTGCTGCTTATATATGGATTACATACACAGGTGAAACAAACATCAAAAAACAAATTTGAAAAAGAAATTGCTCTTATGTAAATTTTTAAGTCACTTATGCTTAGGGCCTGTTTGATTCTATCTTAATAGTAGCTATCTGCTAATAATTATTTTTTTTAAATCTAAACAGATATAAATAATAAGCTAGGTAGTTACTAGTTGAACATCTAAATAATAACTATTTCCTACTAATACTATATTAACTGGCTATATATTATTGATAGTGGATCTAAATAGGGCCTTACTCAGATCACACGGCCCAATGGCAGCCCAGCTAACACTCTCTCTCTCTCTCCCTCTCCATTACACACGGAAGCAGTTCCAGTGCACGCGGTCAGAGCTCGAAGGACTGCCGAAGGAGGCCTCGCCACCGCACGTCGCTGCACCTCCATCTACCGGTTTGCATCCGCCCTCCGCTCACGATCTGCCGGTCAGTCATGTGTGCTCATTGGCTCATTGCTCATCCGAACCATACCCTCTCCCTCTCCGCCTCAGCCACCATTGTTTTGTGCGGATCCCCTAAAATCCCTAACCCTAATGCAAGAACGCTTGTGTTTGGTTTTTAAGCATTGGTTGGCTCTTCCAAGTATTGATTGAAATCTTGGATGAACTACTCAAATCTTGGTATTCTTACTCTTTGTTGCTGTGTAAAGGGAAGGAAAGAGCCCCATTTACCGTGGAGACGACAGTACCATTTCAGTTTTTATTTGGTTCGCTCTGGTTCTAAAATAAAATATTAACGGCATCTTATGGTGATGATTGTACTAGATATTTTGTGGATCAAAATACATGTAATGTGGACTGAAAAGATTATCCATTAAATTGTTGGTGCCAAGCATATCATTTTTGTTGGCTGGCCAGATCTGAAATGGCTACTGTATCCCCAATAGTGTTGTAGCTTAGCATTTATCCATTAAATTGTACTAGGAAAGCAATGTTTTAGTTTTTTTTCTGTAATAGAATGGACTAATATCGGATAACAATGATGACAAATCGTGTTCAAGTTATTATTATATTCTGGTCCACTCTTTGAAATTACTGATCGAAGGGATATTACTCGAAAGACTTTATACTGCAAGAAGGCTGGACATTCATGTGCATTACTGCATTATCTTAGCAAAACCAGCATTATCCATGTAATCCAACTATGAACCATAACACTTTTTTGTTTTGCGACTAGTATTGTTTTGCTTGTTCTGTTCAGCTTCATTCTCATGCTTACAATTGACATTTTGATAAAACATATGTGCTAGCCATGTTTTCTATAAATTTACCAGTTTCGTTCCCTTTATTCTATCCTGTTCAATCTGCTAATATTTGCTTTGGGTTTACGATTTGTTACAGAGAAGCTGCTTTCACCTTGAAGTTATGTCTAAGCTTCGAGATTTGGCAGGTCTCCCAGATGGCCTGCCGCACTCCATTGTTGAATTGTTGGGGTCCTTCCCTGACCTTCTTGCCTTTGCAGCCACCTGCCACCTGTGGCGCTCTGCCTTCTCATCTTACCCATCTAAATCTACCTTGTACTCACTCTTTCCGCCTCTTCTCCTCAAGTCTAAGGTCCCTTTCTGCTCCCCTCGCCCTTTTCCAAATGTTGCCAGAAACTCCTCTGTACCCAAACGCCCATGCTACGTCATTGATCTAGCCAGCCAAAATAAGTTACTTTGCTCTCAGATTCCTCTGCTTTCTATCAGTTATAGAAATAGAAATAACCGCCCACCAAGTGCTTTGGATGAGTTTGTTTTTTGCGGTGCTTCATTTGGCCATATGATCTTCTCCAACAACAAATCATGTTTTCTTTTTGATGTGTTCACTGGTATTGAGGTTTCACCTCCACTATTGCCAACTGATGAAAACTTTGAGATCTACTGCGGTGCTGCCCTCACTGGTCCTCTAGCATATCCCAACTCACATCTCATTGTCCACACTGAGTCCTCCAACTTCTTTTGGCGTGTTGGTAGTGACTGTTGGTCAGAATGCTCTCCTCTCAATTGGCCACTCACCCAATTTGTAGTCTTTAAAAGCCAGGTCTTTGGCATGAGTTGTGATCGTGGGTTGTTCATGGTTCACTTGACTCCCCAGGTCCACGTACAGGAGATAACAGTTACCTGGGGTGGAAGAAATAGCATGACCAAATGGCATCTTGGCATCCCTTGGCTGGTGGTGTGTGGCGACACGCTTCTCATGGTTGGCTGCCAAGATGATTTCCTAGATATAGGGTCTGTTTTTGAAGCTTATCGTCTTGACACTTCGACTGAACTTGCAAAGTGGGTGAAGGTGGAGAGGTTGGAGAAATGGGCAATATTCATCAGCAGTGACTTGAGAGTTCAGCCACTACCGTGTATGAACCCAGAGAGGTGGGGAGGGAGGAGCAACTGTGTGTACTGCTATCATTCTGGTTCTGGCCACTTGGTTGCATTTGAGTTGGGTAAGCCACTGCCTGAAGATGATGCCACCAGATCTGATATGATTATTTTCCTACGTATCTACAGCATGGTGCCACCTACCTGGGTTGTCCCCAGTATGTTCTCGTTGTGCTGTGATTATTATGCTACAAGAATTTGATACTGGCGTTCTTGGATATCTGTCTGTAAGTGTTAGAACCTGGGTATGTCTAATTATGTAAGTGGGGTATGATGACTTTAAGCTTTGTAGCCCACTATGTTCTTTTAGTGCTGAGATGGTCTATGATTTTCTGCTGTAAGGATTTGTCACTGGTTTTCTTAATTAATCCATCTGTAACTGGAGTATGACGACTTTATCCATTATATAGCATTCATCATATTTTTCATGTTCTAAGCCAGCTTTATGCTTGTGCGTTTTTATGAACTAAGTACTGGAAGCACAGTTATTTCAGTGCTGCCGCTGGGTGACTTATTAGCCCTTGTTTGTTAGGCACTCATGTGAAAGCTAAGCCAGCTTTAAGCTTGAAGTTCCAAAGGTTTGAACTCTATTTTGATAGTAAAAACATTGTATTGCACAAGCCGTGAAATTTACACCATCACTCACTGTCTACTATCCTCCCCTATCGCTCGTGGCTATTGTGCTCAATCTCGTCATTTGGCAATGGTGTGGTACAAGTGGACGGGCGTTCTCAGATGTCTGCTAAGGGACGGCGACGTTTAGTGCTGGAGACGGACGAGCTGTTCTACAACGTCCATGACTAGCAGCTAAAGAATGCCACGTAGGTAGATGGGCAAAAGTTGGGTTACGTTCTTGGCCAAGAACACAGCTAGCATGGTTGCAGGTTATACGCTCTTGGCCAAGAACATGGCGAGTTACAAGAGAGATATTTAGGACAAACTAATTGCTTTATTTGAACCTAATTAGTATGCCCTAAAATCATAAAGAGGGAGTAGTAATTTCTAAAATAGTCATGGGTCACAGCATTCATTCTTGGCTCCGATATCAGTTGCACTTGTGTTCCTGAATTCTGAAGCAGTTGCACTTGTGTTCTCTCCCCAAAGGAAATGAAAGGGGAAAAAAACTGCATGTTTAAGTGCCCTAACTTAATTTCTTTCAGATTATGTACACACCACGGCTAGTCCTTCTGGTTCGTCAAAGCTTCGATCCAACCTTCATATTCCTCAGGAAGGAGGTACCACTCACACTGATGGCATCCAGTACATCCTGAGCTTCAGACCCCCTGCCTGCATGCTCATACAGATGAAATGCCGCGCTCAAGATGAAGCTGTCAGGTTTCAGAGACCCACGCGTCGTCTCATAGAGAGAGATGCCTTCGTCCATGAGGCCGTGCTCCATGTATACCCTCATCATGGTCCTACAGCAGGCCAGATCAGGCGCCACACCTGCCTCCTTCATTTGGTAGTACATCCTCTGGGCTTCACCAATCTGGCCTTCCTTCAGAAAGGCGAAAATCAGGTGGCTGAAATGGGGGCAGGAAGGGGTTGTGTTGCTGTTCAGCATCATCCGGATGGCTTCTTCTGCTTCCATGTATAGTTTAGCCTCTGTGTATGCTCTGATCAGAGCGAGATAGGAGAACGAGTCGGGAGTGTGACAGTCCTGCATCTCCTGGAATATACTTTTCGCCTCACTATACAGTCCTGAAGTGGCATAGGCATTGATCATGGAATTGAAGCTGATCTGCACATTGCAAGTTTGGTCCAGATTAGCCATGTTAGCTTTAGATGGTCAGGGTCGAACTACAGCATTCCTGTTTTCTGAAAGTGGTTTCAAAAGTTCCTCTTAATGAAAGAATACCTTTCCAGGCCTGATGCCATCTTCCTTCATTCTTTTGAACATTAAAGACGCCTCCTGATGCCTACCTGAAAATATGAGAAATCCATAAGCCTAGAACTGGATAGAAGGATAACTGAAGCAGTGGGCAAAACAAATCAATCAGAAGATCTTTAGTTGATTTGTTTACAGAGCACAAGAACCTTACCGGCTTTTCCATATAAGCTAAGCATGTTTGTGTACATCTTTTCATCAATCGGCAAGCGTAGCTCCTGTGCAGCAGCAAACATTTCAACAGCCTTGTCCAGCTTTCCTCCTTTGCCATAAACACTGAATAGAAGATTGAAGCTGATGAGTGATGATGTGGGGCTACCAACAATATATTCAATAAAAAGAATGCAACTCCGTACTTTGGGCTCCCATTTTCCAGGGGGTTCTGAACCCTTATCTACCTTATCATTATATTGAATGTCTGCATGGATTGAGATACGCCAGAGGATATCATGCGATCATATATGCTGATGGCTGAATGCAGTTTACCTGCTTGGAAACTAAAACTGCAGCTGTTAGTTATGAGGCCCTGCAACCAGAAATTTTTCTTGCCTATCTGATGAATAGTAGAATATGTTAACCAGACCTGATTCAAGCATCGACTTGATAAATGTATTATATAAGACAGTGTCGAGCTGAACTTCATCTTGGAAACAGCCATGTATGATGCTTTCAACCTCTTGAAATTTCCCTGGCAGTGGCAATAACCATGGCCATTTAAAAAAGAATTGGATACATAGCAGGCAGCAGCTGAATAAAGCGATAGAACAAGTAAAGATATAAAAACCCTTTACCATGTTTAGTTAGGTGAGTGACAAGAATGCTAACTGTCACAGCATCTCTATTACTGCCTTGATTAGCCATTTCCATGAAAAGATGATATGCATCTTCAGTTTTGCCACATTTACAGAATGCATCAACCATGGCATTGTAAGCATTTGCTCCTTCTGGAAAGAATGCTGATGCTGATTCGAATAGTTCTTGTGCTTGTTCTAAGTGCTTTGTCTGGCCATATTGGACAATCAAAGTAGCAATTGCAGAATCATCAGGCTTGAATCCCAATTCAGTCAGCTGGTCATAAATGAATTTTGCCTCATCTGTGCTCCCTGCAGCAAATACATGTATAGACAGCAGTCAGAGATTGTTACAACTAGGTGTGAGTGCCCTGTTCTCTGTGGCTCCTAGCTTTCTCACCTTCCCTGGCCAATTTGCTGATCAGTAGGGACACAGTGGACAAGCCCCCAGGCATGTCCAACAAGGATTTCCACACCACGCTAGCTGCTGAACTGCCAGTTTCATCGAGTGCCTCTGACGAACTATGTTCTTTCAGAATCACACTGGATCTGTTTCTAGCATACATCTCTATAAGCAAAAGCATTGTTGGAATCTTCACGGTTTTTCTGTTTCTTTGAATATCTTTGAATAATTTGTCTGCATCCTTAATCATATTGCTTTTGCAATAAAATTCCATCACTGTCATAGAGAGGTCCTCATCAAGCTGGAAATCATCTTCCCTCATCTTCGAAACTAGTGCCCTGGCCTTCTCTAGATGTCCCAGCCTCATATACAATCTAAGCAGGTCATTACAGCAAAACACATCAGGTAGGCCATGTTTGCAGAGAGCTCTGAAGGTATCTTCTGCAGCAGCTATGTCTTCCTTTGCAACATAACATCTGAGAAGAGCGCTATAAGAAAAGTGTGAAGCCTTCAGATTCCTCATTATCATAGATTCTAATACCTCCAGTGCTTTATCATAATTTCTGACATTCAAGTGAACTTGAGCCATTGCCACGTAAGTCTGCTCGTCGTTCAGAAGACCCGCCTTCTCTATTTCGCCAAATGTTTGTTGTGCCTCCTCATAAAGCCCAAGCTTACCATATATCCTAATAAGAATTCCATAGATAACCTCATCAGGAATGACCTTACTATTTTCCATATCAGAGAAGAGCGTGAGAGCCTTTGAGTAGTCTTCATTCTTATAATACAGTGTCAAGAGAGATGCACAGGTGTAGTTACTGGGGGCAATTCCGTGAGCCTTCATCTCTTCAAAAAGCCGCAATGCCTGTTCTCCTTTACCAAGTCTGGAGCTCGCGCTGATCAAGAGGCTATAAGTCGCCTCTTCCGGTACAAACCTACACCGCCGCATCTCACCAAACACACCCATGGCCTCCTCCAAGAGATCTTCCTTGACAAAGGAGCTGATGACAACTGTATATGTGAACTGATTAGGCAGCGCCCCAGCTTCCAGCATCTGCTTCCACACATGGATGACCTTGCCATGCAGCTTCTGCTTCTGCAAAGACGAGATCATGTAATTGTAGACCGAGACTGGGGGAACTAGGTCGCGCCTGCGCACCGCCGAGTAGAACAGCATCATGTCCTTGTGCCGCCCCCACCTAGCATATGCGCACAATAGGGTCCCGCATGCCACTGCATCAGGCTCGCAGCCAACCTGGAGCATCTCAAGAAACGTCTCTTCAGCAAGCTTGATCTTCCCAACCTTGCCATACAAGCGCAGCAAAATGGTGTAGGCTACAACGCTTGGTTCGTAGCACAGCTGCAGGGATCAGCAGAATCAGGCGGTCAAGGACGCCAGTCAGTTCACAATTGGGACAAATTGCCCAATAATACAGACAAAATATGCAGCAATTTTACATTTCTTTGTATAACAGAGGCTAAGAAAGCAGCAAGCTTGGTAAGAATGTAAGCTGCAGATGGCGGCGTGTGGTGTGTGAGTGTCCAGGGAAAGTGTCATCACCCACCTGAAGCTTCATCCAAGCGAAGAAGTCGCGCGCCTGGCGCCAGCCGCGCTGCTCGCGGAGCACGACGCACATCTCGCGGAAGGTGAGCTTGGTCACGAACGACGCCATGGCCCGGCGCATGTCCGCGGAGGGGCGCGACGCCGTGGCGCGCACCGCGCGGACGGAGGCGACCACGTGGCGGCCGTACACGTGCCCCGCGCGGTCGTCCTCGACGTACCGGGCCATCTGGCCCTCGGTGCGGCGCACCCACCGCGGCGTGTCGGCGCCCGGGCCCTGGCCCCGGCGCGCGCGCCGGAGCCGCTGCGCCTCGTCGCGGAGGAGGCGCCGGTACGGCTGCCGGCGCCGCGGCGAGGACAGCGACCAGGAGGACGACGAACCGCCGCCGCCGCCGTAGTCATCGTCATCTTCGTAACAGGGAGCGGCGGGGGACGAGCAGGCAACGGATACAGCGGCGGTCGTGGCCGCTGCGGCCCCCACTGGAGTGTGGCCGTGTGGAGGAGCGGCAGCCATTGCCACTGACGGGGCGCGGGAAGGGAAGCCGAGATAAGGTTCGTTAGGTTTTTCTCCTTTTCCCCCTCCTTTTCTTGGTTGGCCCCAGGTACCTCCAGTGGGCCCACATGGCAGCCACTCTGGTCAGAACAGGATCGGTAAACCATCAGAAGTGGGGCCCACCTGTCAGCTACTCGGGTCAGATCAGGATCAGCAAATCAGGGAGCAACGAAGCATCAGTAACACTGACACAAGACGATCTGAATTTTCTGAAGCTCTTTTCATCAGCACAAGAGATCTTTCCTTCACTATATTTGAGTTTGTTTGGAAAATTTTTACTAGCAGGCATACATAAATTATACAAAACAACAACACTGCAACAAAGCTCTACGACGAACAAGCAACAAGACTGTACAGTAATTACTTGCTACTAGTAATTGTGACAGCAAATGAACCACACCAACAACAACAGCTATCTATACAGATTTGGTCAGTCAGATGAAGATCACTCTGCGGCGGCGATGAGGCGGGAGGAGCTGAGCTCGGTGGTGCTGTAGAAGGACTCCTCGGGGCAGTAGCCAGCGGCGTCGCGCTCGTCCTCCCACCGGAGCACCTCCCGGATGTAGCGGAAGGCCTCGTCGACGGTGGGGCGGTCGCGGGCGCGTGCCTGCCACACGAACAGCTTCCGCCCCGTGATCGCCGCGTACAGGTCCTTGAACCTCATGGCCACGTAGTAGAACGCCTGTTGCGCCAGCGACTGATTGTTGTGGTGCGTCCGCAGCGGGCAGAAGTCACCGAACCACTCGCACGTCGTCAGCGGCGACCGCCCGATCTTCTCCTCGAACAGGTCGTACTTGTTCAGCACCAGCACGAACGGCGTGTCGCGGAAGCACGGCTGCCTGCATGTAGCAAGTAAATGTACATATGGTTCGTTCAGCAACTTAATTTGATACTACTATACTGGAATTGAACTCAACTAATAATTCCAAGAAAAGGTTCTTTGTACCTGATCGTAGCCTCAAACAGGTCCCTGCTTTGAATCATCTTATTCACGAGTGTCCTACTACTGCCGCTAGCTGGGGCACCAAGCTCGTTATAGTCGCTGAGCGCTACAGAGAAGATCACCATGCTAACATCCTCAAACATTTCCACCCACTTGCAGCCCTCGGTCATGCCCTTGGCGCTTACTCTAATCAGCTGGTATCTGAGAGAAGATAGGAGCAGATGAGATAACCAAGTTTTTTGGAACTTGTTCTACAGAGGAAAGAATTTGACAAATGAAGAGAGGAGAAAATGCAACCTGCATACTATGCTATTGAATTAAGAAAAATGGTAGCAAGAGATATGATTCCACAATAACAACACATCAAAACGGCTACAAGATACGACAAAGAAACCCAGTTTAAATGTGCTTTAGTTAGACATGAGCATGAAGATGGACTTTACCTGTTTACTGGTTGAGAGTACGCATCGTGATTGTCACCGAAGGATTCTGACATAGGGCTCCGGTCATCCAAAGTGAAATCAATAAAGGCCAATCCATTCCCTTGTGTTACTCCTTCAGCATATATCACATCTTTCTCTGATGGTTCATATTCATTACTTGATATTTCGATAGCCTGCATGGATTTGTCATACAATGGACATGTAAATTTAGGTAATCAAAAACCATTTCTGTGTAGGCAAAAAATAAGTTGCAGCACATCCAGTTAGCATGGAGCCAAAGACCATTTTTTGCAAATGAGAGAAGGCCAGCAATATCTGGAAACATAAAGTTTCTTAAATAGTTAAAAACCTGCAGACCATCAATTCCATTTCCCCAAAATTTAAAGGAAAGATATACCCTGACTAATTAGAAACAATATTACTAATGGGTAAAGGGATTCACAGTCATAATATGGAATGCTAATCTAGCAGAATCTATGAACTGCAAGTCATCAACAGGATAAATCAAGGGTAACTCTGTACTTAGTTGCAAGTTATCAGCAATGAAATGGGCCGTAATTCAAGTTAAACTTTTGATTTATACCCTGCTCAAGAAATACTCAGCAGCATCAGGGAGGAAATGCAATTCATCCTTTCTTTTATATGTTGCTTGAATCGCAGGATCTTTCCACAACTCATCAACGACTGGAGCATATTCACGGGTAGCTGCAGGAAAGAATGCATCTAGGTCTCCAGTTGCAATGATGTCCAGAAGCCAATCAGCAAAATTCTTCAGCTTCGCATTTATTGAATATATGCAAGAATTCGAACTTGAAGATTCACTTTCATCTGCATCAAGAAGACCAACTTAACATACAGCATATACTCATATAATAACAGAGCAAGTATCAGCTGTCCTGATACCTTGTTGAGGATCTTCGCCCTCTGAACTTGGGTGATTTGATACAGCCAAAGCCTCTTCCTCGAAGCGCTCACGGCCCTCCAGCAGAATCCCCAGGTACTTGAACATGTTGCTTTGGATCATTAATTTGATATTCTCAAGCTCCTCCTCAGTAAATCTATTGCCGTATAACAACTTAGCCTGTTATGTAAACCAAATGTCATGCAAATGTATACAAGATAGACAATAACTTAGCTTGTTATGTAAACTAAATTTCATGCAAATGTATGCAAGATAAATAATAATGTTGATAGCATGTGAACTCATATGGTGCCATTTTTCATTTAAAACTAAAATCTACTTCATATGCATATATAATTACTAAACTAGACATGTAGACATATATCAGCACTATCTTACAGAAGACTTCAGTGTTTAACCACACAAACCAACACTCTTGAAACAATATTACTATTTCCACACTATCAAAACCAGGGATTCCTTTTTTTTGACAAAGGTAAAACCGCCTTTTATAGAAAGCATATAGGAGTTTCCTGAAGAGAGTCCTTTTCTGTTGCTTTGTTGCTCAAATTTTAGTAATAAACTTTAAGACAATATTCAAAGTATTAATTTTACCAAATATAAATGTATGCATATAAGACCTAGTTTATGTAAGGTTTTATGGAATAATGCAGAAACTGACACTCCAAAACAGTCCAAGGGTTTCTATGTTAGTACGTTACCAGAATTTGGGAGTACTTGAATAGACAAACTTTATTAATAAACTTTCAGCTGAGTTTCATATAAGAACTGACAATAAATTTGAAGTCCATCCAAGGTTCTAAGTCAATAGATATAAATACCCTACAGCTAGTTATAGATGAGTGATGCATGCTGCTATAATCTATAAGTGATGTCACATGGCACCTCACCGCTACACTGCAGAAACATATAGGGAAACTGAAGGCGTTATGGATGTAAATTTTGGTGAGACCTGCTTAAATATGGTGCTTGTTCCAGCTCCAGGAGATCCAAGAATAAGAAGCTTTTGTATTCTTTTATGATCTAAGTAGTCAGGTACAGTTCTTGATGAATAAGGGGCTTCATCTTTTGTCGCATCAAAGTTTGTAGGAGGCACCGGTAGTGAAACCAAAGCGCATGCAAAACGTGTCCAAGGCTGTTAAAAGAAGAGAACAAACAAGTCATGCTAAACATAACGAGACGACAATACACATTAATTCAAAAAAAAAAACGAGCAATGTTTACAAAATCAAAAAGGAATGTTTGACCAAGATACATACTGACTCCCATATTTTCCCTTTGATATTGTTTTGTCCTTCTTCCTCGTAGCCGCCATCATGGTAAACCCAAAAGTGAGTATCACGGGGGCATTGGACTTTTGCAATCTGCATGAAAGACAGTACAGTGATTGCGACTGATTCGATTAGAGAAGTGACACTACAATGTACTTATAATAGCTAAAAGTAGCACTCAATCATCATATTTGTAGAAAACCAATGGTAAGGAAAAATTGACACCTTTAGAATTCTCAGTTCAATCTTTGTAATTTCTCGTCCATTAATGAAAACCTGAGCGGTGCCGTTACTAGCATCAGGCTGAAGCTTTCCATTAAAGTTGAGGTTAGTGCTAATAATCCTGTCTGGCTTTTCACCTTCCTACAAATATATACATCAGCGCAGAAATAGACCGTTATCATCATCAGAAGCTGCTGATGTTGCATGAAACGGCACGTTGATCGCAAAACTGACAAGAATTACCTTTCCCCACAATCCAGACTCCTTATCATACCAATATCTTCCAGGCTTGAGATTCCCAGGAGGCCGTTGGCAGCTAAGCAAATCGGCCATCTCCTCATCGTCAAGAGGGAAACCGTTGACCACGAGCTGCTCAGGCCGGAGCTGGTTGGCCTGGCACTCCTTCTCGACCTTGAGGATCTGCCTGACCTCCAGGGGGCTGAGCAGGCGCGCCAGGACCCTGGAGCCCTTGCCGAGCCTGGAGCGCTTGGCCTCGTCGATGGGGCGGCCAATGCAGGTGACGCACTTGCGGCCCTCGGGCATGGACCCCATGGCGCGGAGAAGGCAGTGGCCGCAGTAGCACGCGCCGCAGACGATGCACGACTCCTTGCTCTCCCACCTGCTCTTCCCGCACCGGTGGCAGCAGGTCCTCCTCCCGCTCTTCCTCTCGACCGCCGGCCTCGTCACCGCGACGTACTGGTCGGCGCCCAGCTCGTTGCTCTCGTGCCTGCTGCTGCGGTTGTCCTCCGGCACCCCGAACGTGACCACCTGAGGCCGCCTTCCCTCCGGCACAGCAGCAGCCGCAGGCCTCGAGGCCGTCGTGGAGCGGGAGCCGTCGCCGTCGTCGTCGTCGTCGTCATCGGAGGACTCCGACGCCGCCGAGCTTCCCTTGCTCGTCCTCGCAGCCGGCCGCGCCGCCGCGGCACGGCGAGCAGCAGAACCGGCACCAGGCCGTGACGCCGGCGGCGGGTTGGCGGCGGCACGGGCGCGGGGGCCGATGACGGGCGCGACGGGCACGACGCCGCCGCTGCTGCCGCTGCCGAGGCCGGCCCCAAGGGGCCCCGAGACCGGTTCGGCGGTGGGTATGGCGGGGAGGCAGACGGGGTCGATCCGCGGGAGCTCGTACGAGACGTCGGGCCCGTCGTACTCGAGCGCGATGGAGTAGTCCAGGTTGGGCGGCGGCTCCGGGATGGTGGTCCCCGGCGGGAACATCCGGCGCACCAGGTCCTCCCAGTCGCCCCTGCCCGCCGCCGCCGCATCCGCCATGCCTGCCCCGCTCCGGCGGTGCAGCAGCAATCCGTCGAGCACCTTGCGCGCGGCGTTGGGCGAGAGCGGGCCTGCTTTTCCGCGGCAGATATTTTCACCCCTAGCCGCCGCAGTTGTGGAAGTAAGTGACGTGACGAGAAGGCGGGGAATTCGCGAGCCCCCCCTGCGGCGGGCGGCGGACGGAGTGGCTGGCCTCGACGACGGCCAATTGAACCAAAGCTAGGCTAGGCCGGGTCAAAGAGAAGAGAAGAAAAAGCAAGGCAAACGCTCCACTCCACTAGCGGCGGTCGTGGCCAGGCAACCAACAACCGCGACCGGCGGTGCTGGTGCCGTGCAGGCCCGGGCGGCCGGGCCCCCAACGACTCCCCTCAGTCAGTCAGTCGGCAGCGAACAACAAGTCTTTGAACGGGCGAGGCGAGACGAAGAGCGCTGGGCAGGATTATTATCTTATCAAAACCGACGGTGGATTGGCAGGAAACGAACTTTCCTCTGGGTGGTGGTTTGTTTGACTGGGGAATGGAATGGAACCGGGATAGATTGGATGGAGTGGGAACGGAGTACTAGCTGACGAGGAAAGAGCGGTGCGGGGGAGGACCGACGGGGAGAGGAGCAAGGAGACGAGTAGACGACGACGACGACTGGACTGGCGGCCGGTGGCGACTGGCGTGAAGGTGGGCCCGGTCCAGCAACGGCAAAGGCTGGTTGCTTACGGGAAAGACGATTCATCTCAATATGGCCCTCTTTAGATGACTGCAAATTGCAATCGTAGCTACTTACGTCAATGTTACGGCATATGTATGGAACATTAAATGTAGACGAAATATTTGCATGTTTGTACTTTTTGCATGTACATCACGAGACAAATCTTTTAAGCTTACTTGACCATGATTGGACAAAAGTTATCAAATACAAACGAACATGCTACAATGCAGAATTGCAACTGCAACTGGGATGTAAACGGGGCCACTCTTACAATTTTACTAAAAATAAGCGTTTGTACATCACATCTGCTAAATTTCAGTCGCCTAATGATATCAGGCGATTAGTTTGAACACTGTGTACGGCTTTTGCTGCTAAGCTCACGTAAGCAACAATATAAGCATGTATAATAGCAATTCCCTTTTTACATAGTATATGCCAGGAGCGACGGCGGTCGATTCTGTTGTGCGAACAAAAACCCGTCACAACCAGTGTGTGACAAACCAAATCGGAAAGGTTGTGGGGTTCAAAAAATAAAGGGTCGAAAAGGCTGTGCTTGCGATTGCGTTGCGTCGATTGCGCACGCGCGATGGGCATCGTATCTGCGAAAGGCAGTGGAGAGAGAGCTTTTTTGGCTCCACTTTTGGACTGTGCTTCTTTGCCTATAAAAAAAAAAAGGTGAACAGTAAAATTTTAATACCTGTTCAAATCCACTAAGCACCGGTACTAAATTAGGTAGCTAATTATTAGTAGATGTTATTTAGATCCGCGTTCTAACATATTGCTAATAGATGATTGCCATATATTAGCACTTGTCATCGGTCGGCAGTTTACTTTGTAGGTTTATTTATTAAATTAACTAATAATAATTTTAGCTGCTAACTATTGAATTATAACAAATCCTGAATAGCCAAAAAAGGGGGGGGGGGGGGGGGAGTTCAGGTAGTGGAGTATCCCCCTTCTTCCAAAAAAAAAAAGGAAATTTTAGACTCATTTAGTATTGATATTTTTATCTTCTAATATTAGTTACTTTGTTCGTCCTAAGCATGATTCGCCTAAGGTTCTGGGATGGAGGGTCTGGCTTGTAGTATAATTATTATTAGACTTCCTAAATATGATAATATTTAAGAAAACAGAACTTTTTTATTATTGGGATGAAGGGTGGCTTGTAGTAGAGTAAAATTTTAGTTTGTTTTCTTTTGTTTTTTTTTTTTGTAATTGCGAATGTGTGTTTTCTTCGTCCCAAGTGCCTGATGTGGCCGACACATTCTTGGTATGGTAACGTACGTGAGGCATGGCCCAACAGTACGGTGCATTAACACTGTCCCAGAGAAATGTCAGGTAGAGTAAACGGTAGCAGCGATCCATGAAGGGCAACCCGGATCCAAACCGCATTTACCGGGCCAGAGATTTGCTTCCTCTTTTCCCACGTGATCCTAGCTGGCTAGCCCCCGTAACCCTAAGGCCGAAACACCTCTGTGATGATTCCTAGCAGGTGAGGGAAGCCTGAAAGACTGAAATGCACGCTAATGCAATGGTTTTTATTATTATATTGCTCCCTACATTTTAAATAATAATATATTGAGTAGATATATACATTTATCTAAGTATATAGTGAAATCAATGCATTTAGAAAAGACAACATGTCCTACAGTTTTAGATGAACAAAGTAACTAATATTACATTTTTTTTACAAAAGGGAATATACATACTTCCTCCATCTCATAATAGATGATGTTTTAGGTTTAGACAAGAAGTTAAGAAAAAGATAATGTGTTGTGCAAACAAAACCAAGAAGGAGAGAGATAGAGATGTATTTGAGAAAGAAAAGGGTATTCCGGGAGAAGTGAATGGCAAATTAGAAGTGAGAGTGTCAACTATTTGAATTCTATAAAAAAAATATTTTGAGATGGAAGGAGCAGGTTGCGCGAAAATTTAATCATTACACTCCCTTGATCTAGAAAGAATATAACTTTTGTCAGAAGTTTGCGAAAGGTAGCTACACCGGTTGGTCGCCCCGTAACCTGAGTTCGATCCTCGGCTTGGGCAAATTTTGGTCGACAATAATAAAAAAAAAACCCCTTCGCATGTCCCGTGTTTCCCAAAACAAATGAATGTTATGTTTCGTAAATTTACATATAAAAGTGATTATGATTCTAGTGTAAATGTATTTTTAACACAAATTTTAACAACATTTCTATTAATTTAGTTAAATTCAAGACAAACTGACTTTTTTCTAAGTATATAGAGCTCCTTTGGAACCTTTTTACATGAAAATAAACGGATTTATGTGGATTTTTTACGACTTCTATGAAACAATAAGTGCGTTTCAACTAGGCTAGAACTGTGTTCTCTTTAGATCTGATGACTTTTTTCTTTTCGATGAGCTATTTAGATCTGATGCTGTGTTTAGATTTTAGTTGCAGTTGTAATTCTACACTGTAGCACTTTCGTTTGTATTTGGTAACT